>JAXLNO010004469.1:349373-452536 GCA_038087875.1 Malacoraja senta
TTCTTTGTGGAGCGTTGGCATAAACCTTGTAAATATTCTTTGCAACCTTTCTGGTTTATTGACTTCCCTCCAACAATAAACAAACCAAAACTTTAAACAACACTTGAAGTGCAGCCTTACCATCGCCTTGTACAAAGCTACAGCATAATATTCCATATTCAATGCTATACTCAAAACCATGACCTAGCAAGGCGATGGTGTTAAGGGCCTTCTACAACATCCTGTCTATCTGTGTATTTAACATATGGGAGGAATTTGAAATATCTGACGTGTTGCATTTTTGGAATCCTAATATGGGCAGGCCCTGTACAGTGAATGGAAGTGGTCTGGGTATAGAGATCTAGGAGAGGCGGAGTCGCAGGTAGATCGGGTGGTCAAAAAGGTTTTAGACACATTCGCCTTCATCAGCCACAGCTAGAGTATATTAGTATGAAGGGCATGTTGCAGTGGTGGCATTTGCGATGACCACTTCAGTGTATTGTGTTCAGTTCTGGGCACCGTGTTATAAGAAATATGTTATCAAGCTGCAAAGGGTACAGAGATGATTTACGAGGCTGTTGGCATGTCTAGAGGGTCTGTGCTATAGGCAGAGGGGGTTGAGTAGGCTGGGGCTCTATTAACTGATTAAGGCTCTCTGCCATGGACACCTCTGTCCATCAGATTGAATGTGAATCTCCAGATTCCTCTGTTCTCATTCTTGGGGATTTTAATTGTTGCAGGCTAAATAAGACACTCCCAACTTACCAACAGTGTGTTACATGCGCCACCAGTGGTGACAGATCAATCGACCTCTGTTATGGGAATGGAAAGAACGCTTATAAAGCATACAAAAAACACCTCTCAGTACTGCAGACCATATTGTTGTTCATCTGAACGCTGCCTCCCGCACAGAACTGCAGAGAGAGGGCGTGGCTAAGAAGCGGGTGAAAAAATGGGATGCTAATGTGATTGAGTCTCTACAGGGCTGGTTTGACTGTACATCTGGGAGGTGTTAACTCAAGGGAACAGTCTTGAGGAAGCCTCTGATGTGGTGATTCACAATATCACCTTTTGCGAGGAAATGATTGCCCACACAACAATTGTAAAGGTATTCTCTAACAATAAGCTCTGGATTACAAAATCTCTGAAATTAACTCTGAATGAAAAGAAAATTGCATTCAACTCAGGAAACAGAATTTAGTCCACACTCCTTCAAAATAGACTAAACAAAGAAATAAAAGCAGGGTACAAGGAGAGAGTTGCGAAACTCTTTCGGAAAGGTAAAGCCAGGAACGCCTGGCGAGGCGTTAAAACACTGGCTGGCCTCCCCAACAATAACTTGGCATCATCAAATACCTGGTCAGAAGAATCTGTCAACATGGCAGAGAGCCCAATCAATTCTACTGCAGGTCTGACCAGCTCCTCCCTCACAGGAGAGGGAGGAGCTGTTAGCTGAGCTCACTGCATTGCTACCTATCCTAGTAAACCTGGAGCTGCTACAGGTGGAGGTTGAACTCATGCTGATGAGGATGAAACCGAACAAAGCACCAGGACCTGGCCAGATATGTGGCTGGCTGGTGTTTTCGGTCGTGGATATGCTTTTCCCATTGAGAGTAGGGAAGATTCAAACAAGGGGACATGACTTGAGAATTAAGGTACAGAAGTTAAGGGGTAACATTAGGGGGAACTTCTTAACTCAGCGAGCGGTAGCTGTGTGGAATGAGCTTCCAGTGGAAGTGGTGGAGGCAGGTTCGATTTTATCCTCTAAAAATAGATTGGATGGGTATATGGACGGGAAAGGAATGGACGGTTATGGTCTGAATGCAGGTAGATGGGACTAGGGGGAAGTAAGAAGAAAGAAGGGAAAAAACGTGTTCGGCACGGACTTGAAGGGTCGAGATGGCCTGTTTCCGTGCTGTAATGGTTATATGGTTATTATATGGTTATCTCTTCAACCGCTCCCTGTAAGAACCTTCAATCCCGTCACTCTGTAAATCCTCAACCATCTGTCCTGTAGCCAAAGAGAGCAATCCCACCTGTGGCGATGACTACCGGCCTGTGGCATTAACATCTCTGGCCATGAAAGGCTTTGAAAAGCTTATTCTTTCCCAGCTTCAGGAGGAGGCCAGTATACATGCTGACCCTTTTCAGTTTGCCTACAAACGGCACAGGGGTGTGGGTGACTCTGTACTAACGCTGCTGCATGGCGCCTATACCCGTCTTGAGAAGCCCAAATCATTAATTTTACTTCGGAGTCACGTGAGCGCCTACGTGAAAAACCCCGTTCAGCCACACGTGCGACATTACGCCAGACGCATTGGTGCAGGCGGCCGGTTGGAGCAGCAGAGTTCCTCCAGCGGGTAAGTTTAAAACACCTCGAGGTAAGTGGAAAACTTAGTCTTGAGGTCGCTTTCTTTGTGGGTGGTTGTTTTTGAGTTCGACGATGCAGAAAGCAAGTAAGGTGAAGTCGAGGCGACCCATGGCGAAAAGTGTGGAGGACCGCGTGAGTGCGGTTACCGAGGGCCCGCCTAGTTCACCGACTTTGTCGCAAGCAGGGAGGCTTGCAACTGCACACTCGCTGCCTGGGAGCAGCGTTGCCGCGCCGGTAGGGCGTAAGGCCACATTCAAGTCTGCCAGGCCTATAGACCCAGAGTCTGGCCAGGATGTTTCACTTCCAGGAGAGTCCGTTTGCTCACGGCTCTCACAAATAGAGCACCTGATGGAGAGGTTGCTCGAGAAGGACTCACTCCGGGAGGAGGAGTGGAGTTCTCGCCAGGCTGTTGGAGAGCCTGTGCCAGCAGTGTCAGGAGTAGAGCTGCATAATCGCCCCTTCATGGAGGAGGAGGGTGTGTCGGGTCAGGATTATGCTGATGCCGAGGTAATGGCTGTACATAGCCCAAAGGGTGAAGGGCAAGAGGTCTTTGTACCTAATTCGGCTGCTTAATTCGCAATCCCCAAAGAAGCATGGGAGCCATTGTGGGAAGAATTGACCACTACAATTAATTATATGCTCTCCCATCAGCGCCTGGAGCTGACTATGGACGATATGGCTAAACAATACGAAGCCCCGGTTAACTGTGGGTTGTTGAAGGTGCCGGTGGTCAACCATGTTATATGGGGCCAAATGGGGTTTGCAGTTAGAGCACAAGTATTGAAGCTCCAGAGGGTACTCAAATTTCTAGCAACAGGTATCACTGCTTTCGCCAGAACGGTGGAATAGGGGGCACATGACTGAAGTTCACCAGGATGCTCTGGGGCTTTTGTGCAGTGCACATTTTGAAATGAACTGCCTTAGAAAGAATTCCATACGCCCCGCCATTCAACCAAAATTTGCAGCACTCTGCAAACCAAAATTATGTTCAGTTACCGAATCTGTTGTTAGGGGAGGACCTCGCAAAGCGAGTCAAAGAATTGGATCATGAGGCAAAACTGTGGGCCTCATTAAAGTGCCAACAACCAGCAGAATGGGCAAAAGGTTTTTCCCCTATGGACGGGGTGCTATCACAGGAACTGGTGAAGGGACGAGCGTTCATTCTCGAACACACGAACCTGGTATCCTGCCATAGGCACAAAGGCAAAGATGAATTTCCCTACGAGGGGCCGGGGGCAACAAGCTCAGTCAGGAAATGTGCAGGTAAGCGACTTTGCTCCTGAAGGAATTAAATTAAGTGGGGAAGATGTTCAAGTTGGAGGCAGGTTACACTTGTTTCTCAAAGAATGGCAGGAGATAACATCAGATCCATTTGTTTGGGGCAGTATAGAGGGGTTTCGAATTTAATTCTATCCTACTGGGTGTCCGCCCACTAAGCAAGTCCCACGTCGGACACTCGTGTTTTCACAAGAGGAGAATATACAGATACAGCAGAGCTTGAGATATTGTGCAAAAAAAGGGTTATTGAGAAGTCGGTTCTTCAATCCCATCAGTTTGTGTCAAGTAGTTTTCCTAGGTCTAAAAAGGATGGGGAATGTAGAATCATTCTGGACCTGACGAGCCTGAACCCTTTTGTGCAGTATAGACATTTCAAAATGGAAACTTTTTCTACTGCTAAACAGCTGGTTTCCAAAGGGTGTTTATGGCAAGCATAGATCTCAAGGATGCTTACTACTCAGTGTCTGTTCATTGTGATGATAGGAGATATTTCAAATTTAGCTGGATGAGGCAATTGTGGCAATTCAAAGCACTGCCTAATGTGTTAACCTCAGCTCCGATATTGTTTATCAAATTGTTGAAACCAAGTCTTGGCTTACTCCAAACTCAGGGTCATGCGGTAATGGCCTATTTGGATGATATTTTTTATTGTAGGGAACACTCGGGAGGCAGCTGAATGATCTGTATCAGTTGTTAAACTCGCTTTTTAAGCAGTTGAGGTTCATTATCCATCAAGATACATCCAGATTAACACCAGTTAAAGTTATTGATTATTTGGGCTTCACCATTAACTCAGATCACATGTTAATGACTATGCCGAGTGATAAAAGGCAGCAGTTAATTGAAGAATGTGTTAAGCTTGTTGAAGAACAACTACCCTCAATTAGACAGGTGACAAAGTTCATTGGCAAGCTAGTGGCTGCTTTTCCAGCAGTGCAGTTTGGGCCTCTGCATTATCAAAAATTACAATGCGCAAAAGAACAAGCATTGAGAGCACATGCAGGCCATTTTGACAGGCCTATGAAGTTGCCAACAGGAGCCGTTTCTGAGATAAAATGGTGGTTTATGAATGTTGCATCTAGCTCCAGGAAGGTTTTGGTTGACCCACCTTCTATAGTTTTACAGACTGATGTCAGTGTTCCAGGTTGAGGTGCTACTGATATGGGTTCCAGCTGTGGAGGCAGATGGAATAGTGATGAGGCATCCCTTCTGCAATTGCGAGGGATCAATTATTTAGAGCTTCTGGGAACATTTTATGGGCTTAAAGCTTATTGTTTTACCAACAGTCAGTTGCATGTGCAGGTTCAAATTGACAACACTACTGCAGTAACATATCTGAATCATATGGGTAGAGTCAAGTCGACAGCTTGTGATAGGTGTATGGACAGAAACATTTGGATTTCAGCAATCCATTTACCTGGTAGATTCAACATAGTCGCAGACATCAGGTCACGACAATTCAATAACAACATAGAATGGATGTTGAATCATGTTATATTTGAAAATGTTGCTGCTCGCTTTGGGATACCAGATATCGATTTGTATGCATCCAGATATAACCACCAGTTGTCTAAATATGTTTCAAGCGAACCAGATCCTCGGGCATCAGCGGTTGAAGCGTTCTCGCTGCAGTGGGGTGGAATGTTTATATATGTATTTCCTCCATTCAGTCTCGTCAGTCGATGCCTGCAAAAAATCAAGCAGGACTCCGCTTAAGGAGGTACACAACAATGCTGGAGAAACTCAGCGGGTGCAGCAGCATCTATGGAGCGAAGGAAATACGCAACGTTTCGGGCCGAAACCCTTCTCCGAAACGTTGCCTATTTCCTTCGCTCCATAGATGCTGCTGCACCCGCTGAGTTTCTCCAGCATTTTTGCGTACCTTCGATTTTCCAGCATCTGCAGTTCCTTCTTTAACACTCCGCTTAAGGAGTATTGGTGGTACCCGACTGGCCTACTCAACAATGATATGCTCATGTTTTGGAGATGGCTACTGAGCCTCACATGATTGTTCCCAAACACAAAAACCTACTGGTGAATCCTGTAACTGGCGATCAGCATCCTTTACATGATCGTATTGATCTGTTAATTTGCAGATTCTAAGGAGACCATACCTGGGGAGAGCACTATCCGAGCGCACCGTGGATGTTATCAATGCGGCCTGGAGCGATAGTACCCAAAATCAGTACATCTCTTCGATAAGGTGGGTGGTGTTCTGTTTACGGCAGAATATATCATATCAAAATGCAGGCATCCCAGATGTGCTAGAGTTTTTGTCAACTCTCTATTTCGATCAAATGTTAAGCTATAGTGCGATCAACACAGCCAGAAGTGCTCTGTCTTCATATTTACCCATGATGTCAGAATTACATGCAGTGGGGACACATCCGTTAGTCTCTAGGTTCATGAAGGGAGTTTATATTCCAAACCTACCAAGCCCAGGTATTCGGTTATCTGTAATGTGAGCGAAGTTCTAATGCTGCTTCGCCAGTGGGCTCCTGTCACAGTCCTATCTCTAGTCAAACTCACCATGAAGGTGGTCATGCTTATGACGTTGGTATCAGCCCAACGTGTGCATACATTACAGATGCTGCTGCTAGACAGCATGGAGGTATCAAAAGAGGCCATCATTTATTATGTTTATGAGCTGCTCAAGCAGAGTAGAATATGGGCGAGAGGGTGTAAGATTATGTTTGCGGCATACCCCAAGGATTCCCGCCTGTGTGTAGTGTCATGTTTGTCCCATTACATTGAGGTTACCAGCATTTTGAGGGGAAGAGAGTCAGCATTGTTCATCAGCCACAAAAAACCGCACAGTAAGGTGTCGGTGCAAACTGTCTCAAGGTGGCTAAAGCAGGTTCTGGTAAGCGCTGGGATTGACACTGATAATTTTAAATCTCATTCCACCAGGGCGGCATCAACTTTAGCGGCCAGGGCGATGGACGTTCCTATAGACCAAACCCTCGCGGCCGCAGGATGGTCCAGTGAACTAATTTTCCAAAAGTTTTATCATAAGCCAATTACAAGGCTGTGGGTTTTTGCCGATTCTGTTTTTAGTTCAGTTATATCGTTTTCCCCTGGGATAGAGGGGATACTATTGTTTTCTTTGTAAATAAACTGTTAATTCGTTAAAGCAATGTTATGGTTGATGCATTATTGATTATTTAATTATGTTGAGTCAATCAATGCAGTGAGAGGCCGGGATTTGAATCTGCGGCATGATAACACAGAGCTTTGATATCTTCACGTCGTCACTCACGTGACTCCGAAGTAAAATAGTAAGATTAAACGAGAACTTACCAGTTTGAAGTTTGAACTTTATTTTATGAGGAGTTACGATGAGGGACTTCGTGCCCTCTACTCCCAGCCCTCATAATAGTCATCTGGTAGTTCTAGTCTTCTTTTATCTTACTATTATACTTCAGTCATTATTGCCTGTGATTTTATACGGCTGCTTTGAAGATTGACGCACGTATAGCTGAACAGCGTTCTTCACGTAGTCCCTCATCGTAACTCCTCATAAAATAAAGATGAAACTTCAAACTGGTAAGTTCTCGTTTAATCTTACTATTAGACTGGTCTTTGTGGACTTCTCTAACGCCTTTAACTCCCTGCAACCTCACCTGATAGGACGAAAACTGCTCCAGATGGATGTGAACCCGCACCTGATCCTCTGGATCCTCTCATTCTTGACAGATAGACACCAGAGGGTCCGAGTCAACGATCACCTCAGTTCATCCAAGACAGTAGCCACACAAGGCTATGTAATCTGACCGGTTCTGTACACACTATACACAAACGACTGCAGGAGCACTAACCCAGGTATCACTTACATTAAATACTCTGATGACACTGTGATCATGGATACCACCAACTCACAGGGACAATTACAGTCTGAGATGGACATGTTTGCAGAGTGGTGTAGGCGGAACTGCCTTGACCACAATACCACCAAAACAAAGGAGTTGGTTGTTGACTTCCGTCCTTCCATCACCCCCACTCTTTTATTCAACAACCAGCCAATAGAAAGGGTCGAGTGATACAGACACCTTGGGACAATAATTGATCACAAACTCACCTTCCATCTAAACAGTGAAACTATATTCTAAAAGTGTCAGCAGCGCCTCTTTTTCCTGAGGGAACTTCGCAGACGTCAGGTTCACCAGTCAGTTCCGACAGCTTTTACCAAATGTTTCATTGAATCAGTAATAACATAGAAACATAGAAACATAGAAAATAGGTGCAGGAGTAGGCCATTCGGCCCTTCGAGCCTGCACCGCCATTCAATATGATCATGGCTGATCATCCAACTCAGTATCCTGTACCTGCCTTCTCTCCATACCCCCTGATCTCTTTAGCCACATCTAACTCCCTCCTAATTGTAGCCAAGGAACTGGCCTCAACGACCTTCTGTGGCTGAGAATTCCACAGATTCACCACTCCCTGTGTGAAAAATGATTTTCTCATCTCGGTCCGAAAAGACTTCCCCCTTATCCTTAAACTGTGACCCCTTGTTCTGGACTTCCCCAACATCGGGAACAATCTTCCTGCATCTAGCCTGTCCAACCCCTTAAGAATCTTGTAAGTTTCTATAAGATCCCCCCTCAATCTTCTAAATTCTAGCGAGTTCAAGCCGAGTCTATCCATTCTTTCTTCATATGAATGTCCTGCCATCCCAGGAATCAGTCTGATGAATCTTCTCTGTACTCCCTCTATGGCAAGAATGTCTTTCCTCAGATTTCTTGACCAAAACTGTACGCAATATCCAGGTGTGGCCTCACCAAGACCCTGTAGAACTGCAGTAGAACCTCCCTGCTCTTATACTCAAATCCTTTTGCTATGAATGCTAACATACCATTCGCTTTCTTCACTGCCTGCTGCGCCTGCATGCCTATTTTCAATGACTGGTGTACCATGACCCCCAGATTTCGTTGCATCTCCCCTTTTCCTAATCGGCCACCATTCAGATAATAGTCTATTTTCCTATTTTTGCTTCCAAAGTGGATAACCTCACATTTATCCACATTATACTGCATCTGCCATGCATTTGCCCACATCCAACCTATCCAAATCACCTTTGCAGCCTCCTAGCATCCCCCTCACAGCTAACACTGCCCCCCAGCTTCGTGTCATCCGCAAACTTGGAGGTGTTGCATTCAATTCCCTCATCCAGATCATTAATATATATTGTAAATAGCTGGGGTCCCAGTACTGAGCCTTGCAGTACCCCACTAGTCACTGCCTGCCATTCTGAAAAGTAGCAGTTTACTCCTACTCTTTGCTCCCTGTCTGCCAGCCGGTTCTCTATCCATATCAATACTGAACTCCCAATACCGTGTGCTTTAAGTTTGCATACTAATCTCTTATGTGTGACCTTGTCGAAAGCCTTCTGAAAGTCCAGATATAACACATCCACTGGTTCTCCCTTATCCACTCTACTAGTTACATCCTCGAAAAATTCTATAAGATTCGTCAGACATGATTTACCTTTCATAAATCCATGCTCACTTAATCCAATGATTTCACCACTTTCCAAATGTGCTGCTATCCCATCTTTAATAACTGTATTGGCTGTGCCTTCAATATGTCTGCCTGGTTTGGGCCACTATCCAACATCCATCGCAACCCACTAAACAAAATCATATCAATGAGCGGTAAAATAATTGGACTGGAGCAGGAACCACTGATCAGTATTATCAATAGAATGACTAAACTAAAAGGAACAAAAATAGCCTCAGACACCACTAACTCACTGCACAGCCAATACAGTCTTCTACCCTCAGGCCAGAGATACACATCACCCACATTCAGGACTAAGAGAGCCAGGTCGAGTATCGTGCTACTTCCATTACTCATGAATAACGGATAAATGAAGTTCATTTCAATTGGAACACAGGAGGATGAACGGTGTTCTTCTTGAGGTGGATAAGACCATGAGAGGAATAGATCGTGTAGATGCACAGAGTATCTTGCCCAGAGTAGGTGAATCGAGAATCAAAGGACATAGTTTTAAGGTACAGGGAAAAAAGATTGGATAGGAATCAGAGGAATTTATCTTTTTCGCACAAAGGGTGTGGATGAATGGAACAAATTGCCGGAGGAGGTAATTGAGGCAGGGACTATGCCAACTTTTAAGAAGCAGTTAGACAGGTAGATGGAGAGAACAGGTTTGGACGGATATGGACCAAATGCTGGCAGGTGCGACTAGTATAGATGTGACTTGTTGGCCGGTGTGAGGAAGTTGGGCCGATGAGCCAATTTTCACATAATTTGCCCTTCTATGACTCCAACCGTGGAAGGGGTAAACTGCAACATCCACACTATCCCAGAACCGAAGCCAGTTCACTGAAGCTCTGAGGCCACACTGTGGCAATCGACAATGGGAGCATCCACAACAGTTTGATTGGGACAGATATGATACTCCCTGTTTCCCAATTTGCTCCGTACTCCTTAACCATCCCAGTGGTACATTCAGTCTCAGAATTCAGATGTTTCTTTCTAACCCGCTCCACAGTCTCGTCCTCTCTGTACAATCCAATACATTGTGCTAGTTGTCAGAAGTATCTGGGATACTATTGTTATACCTACCCCACATGTTTAACAGCCTCCTCACTGGCGGTTTTGTCTTCAGCTGGCCCGTGGCAGGTCTGTGTTTTTCGGTTTAAGAGCACCAGTGCCCCGTGCTGAAAGATGTATTCAGTGCAAAGTAATTGCCCTGTCGACATTCATTTTTAAATCCTTATTTTACTGTGGTTAAACCAAATACATGGTAGAAAATGCATGGCAAGATTATCAAGTTTGCCTTCCTCCGCCTAGCGGAGCTGGTCCTTACACTTAATAACTTTTCATTTGACTCCTCCCATTTCCTCCAAATACAAGGCGTAGCTATGGGCACACGCATGGGCCCCAGCTACGCCTCCCTCTTTGTCGGGTACGTAGAACAATCCTTGTTCAATGCGTACCAGGGCCCCATCCCCGACCTCTACCTCCGCTACATCGATGATTGTTTTGGTGCCACATCCTGCACCCACACACAATGTGACTGACTTCATCCGCTTCACCACCAACTTCCATCCGGCACTCAAATACACCTGGACCATTTCCGACACTTCCCTACCATTCCTTGACCTCACTATCTCCATCGAAGGTGATAGACTTCTTACGGACATCCACTACAAACCCACCGACTCCCATGGCTATCTGGACTATACTTCTTCCCACCCTGCTTCCTGTAAGGACTCCATCGCCCACTCCCAATGCCTCCGTCTACGCCGCATCTGCTCCCAGGATGAGGCGTTCCACACCAGGGCATCTGAAATGTCCTCATTCTTCAGGGAACGGGGGTTCCCCTCCTCCACCATAGATGAGGCTCGCACCAGGGTATCTGCCATACCCCGCAACACTGCTCTCTCTCCCCCCCCCCACTCACAACAAGGGCAGAGTCCCCCTAGTCCTCACCTTTCACCCCACCAGCCGTCACATACAACAAGTGATCCTCCGTCAGTTTCGCCACTTCCAACGTGACCCCACTACTCGCCACATCTTCCCATCTCCCCCCATGTCTGTCTTCCGCAAAGACCGCTCGCTCCGTAACTCCCTTGTCAATTCTTCCCTTCCCTCCCATACCACCCCCTCCCCTGTTACTTTCCCTTGCAACCGCAAGAGATGCAACACTTGTCCCTTGACCTCCCCCCTCGACTCCATTCAAGGACCCAAGCAGTCGTTCCAGGTGCGACAGAGGTTCACCTGCATCTCCTCCAACCTCATCTCTTGCATCTGCTGCCCTAGATGCCAGCTGATCTACATCGGTCAGACCAAGCGGAGGCTTGGCGATCGTTTCGCCGAACACCTCCGGTCGTTCCGCAATAACCAACCTGAGCTCCCGGTGGCTCAGCACTTCAACTCCCCTTCCCATTCCGTATCTGACCTCTCTGTCCTGGGTCTCCTCCATGGCCACAGCGAGCAACACCGTAAATTGGAGGAAATGCACCTCATATTCCGCTTGGGCAGATACATCCTGGGGGCTTGAACATTGGATTCTCCCAATTCTGCTAGCCCTTGCTGTCCCCTCCCCTTCATCAGCCCTCTGGTTGTCTCCTCCACTCCCCCAGCCCTCTGCTCCTCCGCCTTTTTCCTTTTTTCCTTTCTTCCCCCCACCCCCTATCAGTCTGAAGAAGGGTTTCGGCCCGAAACGTTGCCTATTTCCTTCGCTCCATAGATGCTGCTGCACCCGCTGAGTTTCTCCAGCATTTTTGTGTACCCGCTAATCGTGCAAAGTGGTTTGTGTTGCAAATATTGGAGGTGCTTGTGACAAATTGGATCACCATCGTGATTGATTGTCCAAGTGGGCTGAGCGATGGTTGATGGAATTTAATACAGAGAAACGTGATGTGTATAATTTGGGGAAGTCTATCAGGCAGGACATTTACAGAAAATGGTAAGGCTCGGAGTAGTGTTGTGTTGCAGAGGAATCCAGGAGTGCAGGTGAATGTTCCTTGAAAAGTCGTCGCAGTTAGATAGTATGGCGAAAAAGGCGTTTGGTACGTTGGCCTTCATCAGTCACAGTATTTAGTATATAAGTTTGGAGGATATGTCGCTGTTGTATAAGACGTCAGTGGAGACGCATTTAGAGTATTGCGTTCAGTTCTGGGCACCATGTTAAAGGAAACATATTGTCAAGGTGGAAAGGATGTAGAGAGGATTTATGAGGATGTTGCCAAGACTAGAGGGTCCGAGTTATCGGGAGAGGTTGGGTAGGCAGGGACTGTAATCCGTGGCGTGCAGGAGGACGAGACTGATCTTATGGAGATGTATACATTTATGAGAGGAATCGATCGGGTAGATGCACAGTTTCTGTAAGTGAATCGAGGACACGAGGACAGAGTTGTAAGATGGAGGGGATAAGATTAATCGGAACCTTGAGCAATGGTTGCGGCTAGGACTATCGTAATGTTTAAGAAACAGTTAGACGCGTACAGTACATGGATAGGACAATTCTGTAAGGATATGGACCACGGCGGGCATATGGGATTAATGTAGCTGGGACATGTTGGACGGTGTGGGCAAATTGAGCCGAACAGCCTGGTTCCACACTGTATCACTCAATGACTCTATCTACAGTATGACCACTGGCACCTGAGCTTGCATTACCAGTTGGGTCAAACCATGACCAAAGAGTTCACTCGTTGCTCCCTGTGGTTCCTGAGTTGCGTCCCATGGTGGATATGTAACACAAGGATGGAGGCGAGACGTGGAGTGTAAAAGAGTAAAATCACATTGAACAGCTCATCGGGTGGGAAGAGACAAATAACCACCAGTCCGTGCTAACATACCAAGTCTCGCAGGTCACACATCTCGCCTTGAACTTCACACACTCCTCCAGCACGGTCTACGTGCTTCCTTGTTCCCCCTTGACTCTCACCTGCTGAGCGCTATCCCTCCATCCTGAATAAATCCATCAGATAAATCAGCCCCTGCTCCTAGCTGTCCGTCTGTCATCAAAATTCACTCCCCTCAAGCTCTACAATTAATGTCCTCCTCCACCTTGAAGTTGGTCACCATTCCCTCCTCATCTGTCGTTTCCTTCTATCTTCAATCATTCCATACATTTCCTCTCCCCATCTCTCTACGACCGTCCGCCCCTCACTCTCGGACAATTCTCCCATCTCTGCACTGCCACACCTCCACACACACTGGGTCCTCTCCCACCAACATATTCTCGACTAATCTTCACAGATTCCATCCTGGTCTCTCGCCTCACCCGAGACCCCATTCTTCCATTCCAAAATAAGGTTGAAAATAAAGTTGAGGTTTTGAATACTTAGTATATCAAAGAGCACAATAGGGGGGGGGGGTCTGGTGGAAAATGGTAACCTTGACGTGGTCCGCCCTGTTTCGACTAATGCAATCAACTCGACGTGCACAAACGGAACATCAAATAGAACAAGTTGTCCTCCAACTTGTGCACGCCGCACGAAAGAAGAAGAAGAGCACAAGGGTTTAAAAGAGGCAAATTCAAGAGACGAAAGAGATTTGCAACGTGGAATGATGTAAAATAGATATAGACAGGATTGAATGTGGACAGACTTGCAAACAAGATTATGAGTTGTCTTGTACAGGTGCAACATGTGATTCCAACACTTGTACACTTGTAACCCAGTACGTTTGCCATTCTTCACTGCCACATTCACCTATGTGGCAATCTTCATAGAACTATAATCTCAGGGAAATATAAACGTGAGTTATAACCAAGAATAAAAAGATTAAACGAGAACTTACCAGTTTGAAGTTTGATCTTTATTTTATGAGGAGTTACGGTGAGCGATTACGTGAAGAAGCCCCGCCAGTCCGCATGCGTTCAATCTTCAAAGCAGTGGTGTGAAATCACATATAACAGCAGTCGAAGTAACATAGTAAGACTTAGAGAAGACTAGTACTACCGAGTGATCTTTATGAGAGAGGGCATGGAGCGGTGGGCACGTAATCGCTCACCGTAACTCCTCATAAAATAAAGATCTAACTTCAAACTGGTAAGTTCTCGATTAACCTTGCTATTTTATTTCGGAGACGTGAGTGATTCCGTGAAGATTTAAAAGCTCCGTGATTTCATGCCGTGAGAAACGAGTCTCCTCAACCACAACTGCTTCACTGACAGATGAGGGAAACATTCATAATGAATAAATAATAGTAACTCCTCTCATTCGGGAGTAAACTAACCACTGAACCTAAAATAGAGTTGGCAAATACCCCTGGTCTGGCAATAGGTTATTATGAAATGTTCAGAAATTCTTTCGCCCATCCTGCAGTCGCCAGGATGTGTTCCAGCGGAACGTACATAACCTTTACTGTTGATGTTGTAGCAGCCCTGGTGGAGTGAGACACGAAAAATATCAGTATCTACTCCTGTATGAGCCAAACCCCGTTTCAACCACCTGGAGATGGTCCAAACCAATAACTTTTTCTAAATTTGTTTTGTAATTAACAAATATTGCTAGTTCAGAGCCTCTAGGGCTCTTCGTGACATAGACGTATTGTTGTATATGTGTGACCATACACAACCGAAGTTTCATGAGGTATGCCATGAAACTAGTTTGAGACTTCACGTCTGCTCTGCTTAACTAAACATTAAAATATAATATTATTTGCAGATTTAACCATCCTATCCAGTCACAATATGTGGTCACAACCCTTTGCGCTGAGACCAGCGCCATGAGGATAACTACCTTATGAGAGCCGAGACAAGCTAAGGATGTAGTTGGAGCCCCCTGGTGAAATAGTGTTAATACCACATCAATATCCCATTCTGCGCTGTGCATGTCCTGGGAGAACTTGTGTGCAAGATATCCTTTATAACTCGGTATCAGAGGGCGAATTCCGACAGAGTGTGTCCCTTTTGCTGCAGCAAATATGATGGGAAGATACGTTGGGCACAGTTAATGGTCCTATAACTTAATTTATTGTCGAAGACCCATTTGAAACGAACTCCAAGACGTCAGTTATCTGTACCGTATTTGATGTAACTTAATTATTTAAACAAACGCTTCCCATCTCCTGAAGAGGAAATGTAATGCTTTCCTTACTTGGTGCTATACCTGTATTTTGCAGCGAGCACGTACATGGATCGGTCTGACAATCCGAGAAGCAGGAGCGGTCTACTCAGTATCTATGTCAATAATTGATTTATCATGCAGAGGCTGGTTTCCCGAGCCACAGGCTGAACCCGCAAGTTTAATGTTTAGAATAACCGTAAAAGGTTGTATTATTATTCACGACAAAGTGGGAAGCATAGCTGCATACACCAGTCAGACAGAACGACCGCCTAGAGCGGGATCTTGCTGACTTTATTGCAAGACCCGACTAATGAGGCAAAATGAAGGGGGACAAACATAACTTCTTTCTCCTTGTAGCAAGAGTGTAGTTTTGCCACTGTAAGCCACATAGTTTTGCAACCGGTAAATGAGCCTGGAAACAAACATATCATTTCGGTATTCCATCGAGCGAAAATTTCATTAAATGCTTTGTGATCCAACACCCATTTTCTGTTGTCATTGATTATACGTGAAGATATTCCAACGTAAATTGAGACTAGGTAAATTATTACAGGATATTCTGTCTTGATCGTAACCATGTGACTAATATACGCCACCACCATAGTGTATCAACTTAACGTTGAGCATGCAGATTATGCATATTCACTCAATATCCCTTTAACCGATAGAATGCACCTAGTGTGTATAGGTAGTTCATACCAATAACTGAATAATTGTTAATTGATGCAAATCAACTCCGCCTCTGAACTAGATGGCATTCATAATTCTCTACCTTAGAGCCCCATCCGTTTATAATATAAGTGAATATATTACAGGAACCTGACTAACACTCGGGCTAAAGAATGGATGAAATGCTATACTCTGAAATGTACGAATATATCTCGAATGAAGTTTTTTATTTTAATAAATTTTTCCATTCTTCTTTAACTATCTTTTTCTTTTCAGGTTTTTTTTCTCTTTCTTTCTTTCTCTCTCTTTTCTCTCTCTTTTATTTCTTTACTTCATCTATCTTTTTAGTTCTATCTAGTTTAAAAAAACAAAAAAGGCAAAAGGTATTGGAGAAAATGTAATGATAATTGACAATATTATCAATTCAAAAATGTAAGACTGGTAATGATGTTAATAGGTTGTGTACTTATCTCCAATAAAAAATATTTTCAAAAAAAAATAATATAAGTGAATTTTCACTGACGAGATTACTGGAGCAATGCTGAATAATGTTCGTCTACCATAATGACCTTGGTAGATTCAGCTGGTAATAGCATAATGTCTGTCACAAGACCTACATTGCATTTGAGAGATTACTACTTTGCACGATGTAAGTTCCCCCACTTGCACAGCTGAATTACAGGCAATATTGCCAATTATACTTAATGAAGAGAACGCTGTTTTATCAAAAGATTGTTCGAGGCTCCTATTAATTCCAATCTCTTACCCCAGGGTGGAGTCACAGGATAATTAATTGTTAAAGGTAAATCTCAATGTTGAACAAAGCTAGTTGGTATCACCTTCACTTACTTTAAAATAGTTTGAGGCTGAAACAGTTGATTTTAACAACATACAGCGTTAGAATAACCATATAACCATATAACCATATAACCATAACAGCACGGAAACAGGCCATCTCGGCCCTTCAAGACCGTGCCGAACACTTGTTTTGTTTTTTTTGGGTTCACTTCCTCCAAGAGGGAGACATCATGCAGCCTTTCTATATGTGCTGCTGCCAGAGGCTCCCGAGGAGACCCCCGGATATAAAGCTCCTCTTGCTGGAGCATATCGTGCTGGAACATCCTTTCCATCAGGAGCTCTTTCCAGACAGCCCTTCAACTGGTGCTGCTGCCACGGGCCCCCGAAGAGACCCGCGGATATAAAGCTCCTTTTGCTGGAGCATATCATGCTGGAGCTCTCTTTATTGTCTCACCAGTGCTTCTTGGCTTTCATGCCTTGGGGTATGCTCCGCAATACCTCCAACCTCAGGGTCAGAATAAAACTGCCCTGGTAAGCTCACCTCTTCACCGAGGGAGACATTATGCAGCCCTTCGAGAGGTGCTGCTGCCATGGGCCCCCAAGACGACACGCGGATATAAGGCTCCTCTTCCCGGAGTAGATGTTTCCTATACTGCCCTCTAGTAGAAACTGATGCCACGGGCCCATGGGGTGACCCACGGATATAAAGTTCCTCTTGGAACATATCACAATGGAGCATCCTCTCTATTAGGTGCTCCACCTTTACTAGACGTCCAGAGACGTCGCTGATAGTGGGAGGAGAATCATCCTGGCCCGACTCATCGGAGTCCACGGGCTTAATTTTAAATGGCTTTTCTTCCCCACAGGATTAGCCACGGTGCTCACAGTCGGCACCCTGATAGAAACATAGAAACATAGAAATTAGGTACAGGAGTAGGCCATTCGGCCCTTCGAGCTTGCACCGCCATTAAATATGATCATGGCTGATCATCCAACTCAGTATCCCGTACCTGCCTTCTCTCCATACCGCCTTCCTCATGGACTTACCCTTCCACGGGAACATCAGCGGTCTGGAAGCCGCTGACCGCCTTGTCAGCGGCTGGAGTAACGCACCCGACGTCCGCTGGCTGCCCGCGTTCCGCGGTCTGGACCGGAGTCTCTGCACAGCCCAAAGCCGGATTCCTCGCGGCTCGTCCGGACTGCGCTGCAACATTCAGCAGGAAACCTCTGTAAGAAGAGGCTCCTGCAAGAAAACGCAACCTGATAAGAAATAAGAACTTACCTATAGGTTTAAATTTACCGCTGGCAGGAGCGCTGAACCCGTTGCGCTTACTAGCCTGCCAGTCCGGTGCTTCTCCATGCGAATGACGTAATAAACGCATGCGCACTGGCGGGGCTTCTATACGGAATCACTCACGTGACTCCGAAGTAAAATTCTCTGAACATTAATTCTTCTGAAGTTTCTGCCATATATCTATCCTGCCAGTGTTATTTGGCTCAAAATGCATTAATTTGCACGCCTGTATTAAATATCACCATTCCATTCATTATTTAAGAGGGGATATAGGTGCACTGGAATTCAGAATCTCATTAAACATAGGGGTGATGGATGAATGGAAGTAAGTGCAATTAGACCTGGGAAAAACAGCCCTTGGAAAGATCTTATGATTGCAAGGGAAAATAATGAGGAAGGCCAACTGATGTGGATTGGGAAGGTCACGTAGCGGTAATAAAGGCACGATGAACTTTTCAGCAACAGATAACAATGGCAACAAGAATACATTCTAACCATATGCAACCTTGAGCGTTGCAAAATGTCACCAGCAGTTAATAGGAGCAGTAGGATGAATACTGTTGCAGGCCACAGAAAGAGATATTGGGAGAGGTGATCGAGACCTATAGGTAATGGGCGCAGCGGTAGAGTTGCTGCATTACAGCGCGAGCGGCTCGTGTTCAAACCTGACTACGGCTGTTCTCTGTACGGAATTTGAACGTTATCTCCGTGACCTGCGTGGGTTTTCTCTAGGAAGCTCCGACTTCCTCCCGCACTCCAAAGACTTACTGGCTTATTGGCTTGGTAAAATTGTAAAATTGTAAAATACAGAAATTGTCCCTAGTGTGTAGCAAGTCAGCGCGAACATGGTGGTATATTTGTAAATTAAACCAAATCGACTGAGTTCCATTCTCCCCCACCCCCACTCCACTCCAGACCACCTCACCACCGTAGACTCCCTCTTGTGTCCTCTCCAAACTCTCTTGGAGTAAGAGCAGAGTGTGGGGGTGCTCGAACGAGCGATAGACTTCCTCAAATGCATCACCTCTCATTCCACCAACCATTCTTCAGCGCACCCGGCCAATCGATAACGACCCTGCCGCAATTTTTTACAACCATCTTCACTTCTGCAAAACCACCAAATTTTGTATCATGAACAAACTTACTAATCTTACCTTGTATGTTCTCAGCCAAATCATTGATAAAGACGGCAAACAATAAGCGGCCCTGCACCGAAACCTGAGGCACATCATTAGTCACAGCCCTCCAGTCCGAGAAGCAATCTTCCAACATCACACTCTCCTTACTTCCATTCAAATAATTTTCTAATCTTCCTGAGCAGCCTACCATGCCGAACCTTGTCCAATGCTTTGCTGATGTCCATATATAGAGCATGCCTGGAGCATGGAGCACGATACAGCACAGCTCGTGCATGTTTGACTCACCCTGTGACCAGGTATGGGCCGATTGATCCGGGAAATCAGTGGTGTTGATTGATGGTGAATAAACATCGTTCGATAATAATGTCGTGGGCAGAAACATGACTTTGCTGGTCGCTGCTGTTCCTCCTTGGGACACTCTTGATCCGCCGTGAATGGGTGTCTCCTCAGATACCGCCACAGTGGATGCTTGCACTATCCCACCTAGTGGCCAGATGCAAAGGCCTCACCAATCACAAACTGGATGTTTCTTCCTTTTCACCTTCCCGCATGTACAGTCAATGAGTGGACGTGAGATCTTCCCAGTCGCACAGAATGTTGGTCCGCTCCAGTCAGTCGTCCGAAAATTGGCGGTAGGTTGATGGATCTTGTCACTCAATCAGTCACACGGTTAGCAGCGCAAGTCTGAAAGAGATGCATATAGACATAGTAACATAGAAAATAGGTGCAGGAGTAGGCCATTCGGGCCTTCGAGCCTGCACCGCCATTCAATATGATCATGGCTGATCATCCAACTCAGTATCCTGTACCTGCTTTCTCTCCATACCCCCTGATCCCTTTAGCCACAAGGGCCACATCTACCAATCTCTTAAATATAGCCAATGAACGGGCCTCAACTACATTCTGTGGCAGAGAATTCCAGAGATTCACCACTCTATGCGTAAAAAATGTTTATCTCATCTCAGTCCTAAAATATTTCCCCTTTATCGTTAAACTGTGACCCCTTTTTGTGGACTTCCCCAACATCGGGAACAATCTTCCAGCATCTAGCCTGTCCAATCCCTCAAGAATTTTGTAATTTCTATATGATCCCCCCTCAATCTTCTAAATTCTAGCGAGTACAAGCCGAGTCTATCCAGGCTTTCTTCATATGAAAGTCCTGACATCCCAAGAATCAGTTTGGTGAACCTTCTCTGTACTCGCTCTATGGCAAGAATTCCCTTCCTCAGATTAGGAGACCAAAACTGTACGCAATACTCCAGGTGTGGTCTCACCAAGACCCTGTACAACTGCAGTAGAACCTCCCTGCTCCTATACTCAAATCCTTTTCCTGGTGTAGCATGACACCCAGGTCTCGTTGCATCTCCCCTTTTCCTAATCGGCCACCATTCGGGTAATAGTCTAATTTCCTGTTTTTGCCACCAAAGTGGATAACCTCACATTTATCCATATTATACTGTCTGCCATGCATTTGCCACCTCACCCAGCCTATACAAGTCATCTTGCAGCCTCCTAGCACCCTCCTCACAGCTAACACTGCCCCCCAGCTGCGTATCATCCGCAAACTTGGAGATGTTGCATTCAATTCCCTCGTACAAATCATAAATATATGTTGTAAATAGCTGGGGTCCCAGCACTGAGCCTTGCGGTACCCCACTAGTCACTGCCTGCCATTCTGATAAGGACCCGTTAACTCCTACTCTTTGCTTCCTGTGTGCCAGCTGGTTCTCTATCCACAACAATACTGAACCCCCAATACCGTGTGCTTTAAGTTTGTATACTAATCTCTTATGTGGGACCTTGTCGAAAACCTTCTGAAAGTACAGATATAACATCCACTGGTTCTCCCTTATCCACTCTACTAGGTGCATCCTCGAAAAATTCTATAAGATTCGTCAGACATGATTTTCCTTTCATAAATCCATGCTGACTTTGTCCAATGATTTCACCATTTTCCAAATGTGCTGCTATCCCATCTTAAATAACTGACTAGCAGTTTCCCCACTACCGATGTAATACTAACTGGTCTGTAATTCCCCGTTTCTCTCTTCCTCCCTTTTTTTAAAAGTGGGGTTACATTAGCTGCGCTCCAATCCTCAGGAATTACCCCAGAATCTAAAGAGTTTTGAAAAATTATCACTAATGCATCCACTATTTCTGGGGCTACTTCCTTAAGTAGTCTTGGATGCAGCCTATTTGGCCCTGGGGATTTATCGGCCATTAATCCATGCAGACCGGCAGACCAGTTTCGTTGTTAAATTTCCAGCGGGTCCAAACAGAGGCCGTCGTTCGATTTGTGAAGCGGCGCCTGTGTTGGAGCTACCAAATTTCAGCTACCAAATTGCAACCGCGTCTTGTAAGTGGTAGACGGAAGAGAATGTGAAATGACAGTTGAATTGTAAATTCTATCTCATTTTTGCTTTGTTTGTAACTATTCAGTTTGCAGCTAGCCAACACAGGAGTATTCATTCGGTTCTTCACTGGTTTCGTTTTTGGTTTTCCAGCGGGTGCCACCAGAGGCCGTGGTTTGACTTTCCAACGCAGCTCGAATGGTAGAACACCCAAATTTAAGCTCCCTCGGAATCGGCCGATTGAGCATTTTAAGAAACGATGGCGTACCGGGCGCGTTTTATAGTTTAGTTTGGATATACAGCTTGGAATCTTGCCCTTCAGCCTACTATGCACTAGAGATCGACTGACAGTCGTCGATCGCTTCCTGTGTGACTCCAGGGTTTCCAGGGGCTATCCACTCTGAATGGACCAGGAATGCCCGAGAAGGGACACACGTGCTACGCATTTTCATCGAAAACGACTGACAGTTTTTATCAGATTTCGGCCGGAGCACCGCCCTCTTGAAACATGGAACGAAGAGCTGAAATCTAGAGGTGAGGTAAGAGTGAATATGAATGACAACAGAGAGGCTTTGGATGCAATTTAGCATGAATGAGGCCCGATGCAACCGAAGGCAATGGAAATCGAAAGGAAGTCAGGCCATTTGTAGGTGACAAAGAAGATATGCGAAAAAACTGGAGAAACTCAGCGGGCGAGGCAGCATCTATGGATCGAAGGAATAGGCGACGTTTCGGGTTCGGGTCTAGACTGAGGAAGGATCCCGAAAAGTCGCCTATTTCTTCGGTCCTTAGATGCTGCCTCACCCGCTGAATTTCTCCAGCTTTATTGTCTACCTTCGCTTTTTCCAGCATCAGCAGTTCTTTCTTAAGCAAGAAATAAAGATAGTGTGGTTGTCAGAGGTGAACCTCCTAGTCCAATACATTACTACACGAGTTCCTCATTGTGTATGGGGATATATCGCGTAAACTGACCCTTCGACCAAACGAGTCCGCTCAGATCCCCGCTCGGACCTTCTCCGAGATCACAATATTTTTAATATCCCATCAATGCCCTTCCTTCTATCATTGCATGAGAAATAGTGATGAATTAATGACCTTCAATTTCACTTCTGAGACATCAGTGAAATAAAGTAACCCATGTTTCCACACAGGACCGTCTCGGCAAATTTCAAACATCAGCTAATGAATGACTACGAGGCATTGATGTTAATTAGTGCCCGCCTCAATATAATAGTCTACCCATCTACACGTTCTGATGCGTTTAATTGCATTATTATCAACGTAGTTGTAGGCCCCACTCGGTCATAACTGACCATGCGTGATGCATCCTGGTCGGACGATGTCATATAGAGGGCATGATGTTACCATGCAGCACGTTCCCCCTCTACACGAAGCTGGTCGATCGAAAGGAACCGCAGGGCCGTTACAGTTTGGCATCAGCGCCGTCGCAGGAGCTGCCAGAGCGAGGTTATAGACAACGAATAAATGCCTTAGGGCCTCCGACTCAGGATTTTCTTGAGTTTTACTCCTGGAGCCTTTTCCATGTCTGGATATGGCCACAAGGGAGTGCAGGTTTTAAATCAGAGATTTCCCTCTCCGAGATGGACTGCCTTCCCAGGCTGACGAGCCCCATCATTAATAAAACACATTTCTGGCGTAACACAACGTGTCAGGCAACAGCTCAGGAGGAAATTAGCCTGGCCCTGGGCGCCCGCAATATTCGTTTATCAAACTTTTAATAATTGGGCGCTCGTGCTCCATCTCACTGATAAAGGCCCGAAAAGTCGACATACATCTGTTGCTTCCACGGGTGCTGCTTGACCCGCTATATTCGTATTGCGTTCTGTTAGTTTGTTCCAGATTCCAGCATTTAAATTCTCTTTTGAAAGAAAAAGAAGTTCTGTGTTTTCCTCTTCGATTGATTGTTCACCTTTTTTACCCCTTCTGTTCAGCCTGGACAGCTCTGTTCTATTGGATTCAATTTCTGAAGAAATGTCTCGACCCGAAACGTCGCCCGATCCTTCATTCCAGAAATGCTGCCTGTCCCGCTGAGTTACTGAAGCATTTTGTGTCTACCTTCGATTTAAATCAGCATCTGCAGTGGGGTGGGAAATTGCAACCTTCACGTGGTCCACCTTGTTTCGACTAATGCAGTTAGCGTGACGTGCACAAACAGAAGATCAAATGGAACGTTGTCTTTCAAATTTAGGCTGTGCACTCCATACGCAAGAAGAAGAAGCGTCTGCAGTTCTTTCCGAATCAATTTCTGATAATCCGCTCTCTGGTATTTGCAGCTTGCTGAAATTTTGCGCCGGGTATGAGCACAATCTTCTAACGTGCACCTGAGATGCTAGAAAACGGATCAACGGAACATTCCGAGCGTCTCAAGTAGCCCATTCCAAGGCCCATTTAACAAACTGATAAAGATATTGCCACAATTCCTAATAACCATATTGGCTGTCTATCATGCCAAGGTGGATATGAAGAATTCCATGCGATCTAACCTTCCAGAGCAGCCTACGATGAGCAACGATGTCGAATGCTGAACTGAAGTCCATTTGTAAAACATCATGGACCATTATTTTGTCGCGTCTTTGAAAAGATCTTCAAAATCAGTTTTTTGTGTCACGACCCTCAATGTACAAAACCATGCTGACTATTACTAATCCCCCTTTTCCGTCTAAATGCCTGTGTATACTATCCCTCAGAATACCCTCAAGCAACTTTCCAACTACACATGTTAAGCTCGTTGGCCTATAGTTCCCAGCATTTTCCCTGCAGCCCTTCTTGAATAAAGGCACAACATTTGCCACCAGTCTTCTGGCACCTCTCCTGTATATAAAGACGGCTTTTTAAATTCAAGCATAGCTCCCACAATTTCCTATCTGGTTCCCACAATGTCCTCCGATACATATGATCAGGCCCTGGAGATTTGTCTACCCTCATAAACGATAGTAACTTCAGCACCCCTGCGACCGTAACACCGACTGCTTTCAATACCCTTCAATTTGCATTATCTATCAATTCCCCAATGCCATGTGCTCTAGGTTTGCCCACGAATCTCCTGTGTGAGACCTAAGCAAAGGTTTTCTGAAACACCAGATGCACTACATCCACTTGCTCGCCTTCATCCATTTTACTTGTCATCTATTTCAATCTTTCAGGGACGTTCATATCCTGAGCTTTCATCATCACAGTTTTAAAAACATCCCCGTTGGCTGATGTTCCTTTCCCCTCAAACAACCTGCTCCAATCAACTTGAGCGAGACCTTCTCTCATTCCCTGAATGTTAGCCTTGCACGAATTTAGCGTTTTAGCACCTGAGCTCTCTCTGGCCCTATCCATAACTATCCTAGACCAAATCGAACAGTGGTCACTGGTCGCAAAAGGCTCATTCACTTGCCCTACCCAATTTCTCAATACTAGATCAAGTGTCGCCCTCTCATGTGTGGAGCCCTCTACATATTTTTGCAAAAAACTCCCCAGAAAACCTTTGAGAATCTGCACCCCATTTAAACCTTTCACAGTATGATTACCCAGTCAATGTTGGGAAAGTAAATCATCTACCATATCAATCTTATTTGACTTGTTCCTGTATGCAATCTCTTGGCAGATTTGGTCTTAGATACAATAATGCATAGACAGTAGTTGCAGGAGTATGCCATTCGAGCCAAGACCGACATTCAATATGATCGTGGCTGATCATCCACAATTAGTACCCCGTTCCTGCCTTCTCCGATAACCCTTGATTCCGCTGGCCCCGGTCAGCCACGGTCGCCCCTTACTCCCATCAGATTCTTTATTTTTCTTTCGAATGAAATGATCCTGTATCTTATGGATTATTCCCAGAAATACCTGCCATTGTTATTCCACCGTCATTCCTGTTGGGGTTCCTTTCCAGTCCACTTTAGCCAGATCCTCTCCCATGCCTCCATAGTCTCATTTGTTCAACTGCTTTTTAATGCTGATCACTGACTCGAACATGTGAAGTGAAATGGCCTTCTATAGGCACTTTCTGGTTGAAGCAGTAAGGAAGCACTTTAGAGGATGTTACTATGTGTTGAAGATTATTACTATGTGTTGAATGTAGATGTGCTGTGTGTGTTGTGTGATTGTGCAGTGTGTCTGTGAGATGCGTGTGTTGGTTGATTGTGCAGTATGCGTGCTGCTTATGTTTGTTGATTGTGTCTCTTTTTTTTTTTTTTTTTTTTTTTTTTTTTAAGAAGCTACTGTAATGCGCCCTTTTAAATTGCCCCTCGGGGACGAATAAAGTGCTTTGTGTTGTATTGTATTGTATTGTATAACTGCAATACTGACACGTCCGATTTTACTTTCACCCAGCTAATCTGCAGATTAAAGCTCATAATATTATGCTCAATACCTCCAAATGTTTCCTTTACATAGCAACATAGAAACATCGAAAATAGGTGCAGGAGGAGGCCATTCGGCCCTTCGAGCCAGCACCGACATTCATTGTGATCATGGCTGACCGTCCCCAATCAATAACCCGTGCCTGCCTTTTCCCCATATCCGCTTGATTACACTAGCCCCCAGAGCTCTCTCAAACCACCCAGTGACTTGGCCTCTACTGCCCTCTGTGGCAGGGAATTCCACAAATTCAAAACTCTCTGGGTGAAAACGTTTTCTCTTACCTTCGTCTTAAATGGCTACCCCTTTATTCTAAGACTGTGGCCCCTGGTTCTGGACTCGCCCAACATTGGGAAAATGTTTCCTGCATCTTGCTTGTCCAGTCCTTTTATAATGTTATATGTTTCTATAAGACCCCTGCCCCAATCTTCTAGTACAACCCTGGTATTTTCAATCTTTCCACACATGACAGTCCCGCCATCCCAGAGATCAACCTCGTGAACCTACGCTGCACTGCCTTGCGTTCTGTTATCAAATCCGTTTCATTACGCAACAAGAAACCCAGAATTACCTTCTCCCTGCAAGGCTCCAGTACAGGCTGCTCCAAGAATCGATCTCGGAGGCATTCTACAGACTCCCTTTCTTGTGGTCCAGTACCAACTTGATTTTCCCAGTCTTCCTCCATGTTGAAATCTCCCAAAACCACCGAAGCATTGACTTTGTTACATGCCATTTTAACTAATGCAACTTCTCCAGGCTTCTGTTTGGCGGCCTGTAGATAACTCCCATTTGGGTATTTTTACCTAACAATCACTTAGGTGTATCCACAATGAATCTACATAATTTAATTATATGCCCCCCCCTCGCAAGGGACTGAATTTCATCCCTCGCAACAGATTCTCCCATCGCCTCTGCATACTTATTGCAGAGGGGATGGCAAAAATTGTTCATCCCAGTTTGGCAAAAGAATAAATCAGGGAAGGTAGTGCATCCGTGGATAACAAGGGAAATCAGGGATAGTATCAAAACAAAAGTTGAAGCGTACAAATTAGCCAGAAAGAGCAGCCTACCAGAGGACTGGGAGAAATTCAGAGTTGAGCAGAGGAGGACAAA
This sequence comes from Malacoraja senta, assembly GCA_038087875.1. Classification (NCBI taxonomy): domain Eukaryota; kingdom Metazoa; phylum Chordata; class Chondrichthyes; order Rajiformes; family Rajidae; genus Malacoraja; species Malacoraja senta. The sequence continues at coordinate 376,283 of JAXLNO010004469.1, forward strand.
GGGCTTAATTAGGAAACGGAAAATAGATTATGAAATAAAACTAGCAGGGAACATAAAAACTGACTGCAAAAGTTTTTATAGATATGTGAAGAGAAAGAGATTAGTTAAAACAAATGTAGGTCCCTTGCAGTCGGAAACGGGTGAATTGATCATGGGGAACAAGGACATGGTAGACCAATTGAATAACTACTTTGGTTCTGTCTTCACTTAGGAAGACATAAATAATCTGCCGGAAATAGCAGGGGACCGCGGGTCAAATGAGATAGAGGAACTGAGTGAAATCCAGGTTAGCCGGGAAGTGGTGTTAGGAATATTGAATGTATTAAAGGCCGATAAATTCCCAGGGCCAGATAGGCTGCATGCCAGAGTACTTAAGGAAGTAGCCCCAGAAATAGTGGATGCATTAGTGATAATTTTTCAAAACTCCTTAGATTCTGGAGTAGTTCCTGAGGATTGGAGGGCAGCTAATGTAACCCCCCTTTTTAAAAAGGGAGGGAGAGAGAAAACGGGGAATTACAGACCAGTTAGTCTAATATCGGTACTGGGGATACTGCTAGAGTCAGTTATTAAAGATGGGATAGCAGCACATTTGGAAAATGGTGAAATCATTGGACAAAGTCAGCATGGATTTACGAAAGGTAAATCATGTCTGACGAATCTTATGTAATTTTTCGAGGATGTAACTAGTAGAGTGGATAAGGGAGAACTAGTGGATGTGTTATATCTGGACTTTCAGAAGGCTTTCGACAACGTCCCACATAAGAGATTAGTATACAAACGTAAATCACACGGTATTGGGGGTTCAGTATTGATGTGGATAGAGAACTGGCTGTCAAACAGGAAGCAAAGAGTAGGAGTAAACGGGTCCTTTTCAGAATGGCAGACAATGACTAGTGGGGTACCGAAAGGCTCAGTGCTGGGACCCCAGCTATTTACAATATATATTAATGATTTGGACGAGGGAATTGAATGCAACATCTCCAAGTTTGCGGATGACACGAAGCTGGGGGGCAGTGTTAGCTGTGAGGAAGATGCTAGGAGGCTGCAAGGTGACTTGGATAGGCTGGGTGAATGGGCAAATGCATGGCAGATGCAGTATAATGTGGATAAATGTGAGGTTGTCCACTTTGGTGCCAAAAACAGGAATGTAGACTATTATCTAAATGGTGGCCGAATAGGAAAAGGGGAGATGCAACGAGACCTGGGTGTCATGGTACACCAGTCATTGAAAGTAGGCATGCAGGTGCAGAAGGCTGCGAAGAAAGCGAATGGTATGTTAACATTTATAGCAAAAGGATTTGAGTATAGGACCAGGGAGGTTCTACTGCAGTCGTACAGGGTCTTGGTGAGACCACACCTGGAATATTGCGTTCAGTTTTGGTCTCCAAATCTGAGGAAAGACATTCTTGCCATAGAGGTACAGAGAAGGTTCACAAGATTGATTCCTGGGATGTCAGGATTTTCATATGAAGAAAGACTGGATAGACTCGGCTTGTACTCACTAGAATTTAGAAGATTGAGGGGTGATCTTATATAAACTTACAACATTCTTAAGGGGTTGGGCAGGCTAGATCCAGGAAGATTGTTCCTGATGTTGGGGAAGTCCAGGACAAGGGGTCACAGTTTAAAAATTAAGGGGAAATCCTGTAGGACCGAGATGAGAAAAACATTTTTCACACAGAGAGTGGTGAATATCTGGAACTCTCTGCCACAGAAGGTAGTTGAGGCCGGTTCATCGGCCATATTTAAGAGGGAGTTAGATGTGGCCCTTGTGGCTAAAGGGATCAGGGGGAATGGAGAGAAGGCAGGTACAGGATACTGAGTTGGATGATCAGCCATGATCATATTGAATGGCGGTGCAGAATCGAAGGGCCGAATGGCATACTCCTGCACCTATTTTCTATGTTTCTATGTTACTTGTCTGTCTTATCGATAGGACGTATCCCTGAATATTCAGTTCACCGCTCTGACCCTCTTGCATCCATGTCTCTGCAATTCGCACAACATCGTACGTACCAATTTCTAATTGAACCTCAAGCTCATCCACCTAATTTCTTCTAATTCGCTCATTCATATATAACAATTTGAATTCGGTATTCACCTCAGCTCTCACACCGGTTCTTATTTCACCTGAACTTACTATCTTATTCCTTCTAGAACCTTGTTTCCTTCTAGTCGGGTGTCTTTCGTAACTTTTCCTGTATTCTGTTACTCTTTAACTCGATATTTATACTCCCAATTTGTCAACTCACCCCCCTCGTTATGTAATCTACATCCTCCAGATTAGGACTAGCAAACCTCCCTGCCAGAATGTTGGTACCCTCCACTTAACCCGTCACTTTTGTACAGGTCACACCTGGCACAGAAAAGATCACAATGGTCTGTAAATCCAAATCCCTGCCCCCTGCACCATACCCTCAGCCACACATTCAGATCCCCTATCTCGCTGATTCTGCCCTCACCAGAACGAGGTACTGGAAGAAATCCAGTGATAACAAATCTACAACTCCTGCTTTTCAGCCTTCTTCCCAGCTCTCTAAACTCATGTTGCAGAACATCGGACCGCTTTTTCCCGACATCGTTGGTGCCCACCTGCAGAACCATTTCCGGCTGATCAACTTCCATCTCGAGCTTGTTCTGAGGTCGATCCGAGACATGTTGGACACTGGCACCACGGTAGCAACACACCATCCTCGAGTCTCGCCTGCCGCCTCAGAATCTCCTGTCCGCACCTCGGACAATGGAGTCACTCACCACTAAGTTTCTGCCAGAAGTCGGTCTCGCCGGTCGAGTCTCATCGCCATGTTTGGAGCCAACGAACTGTCCGCCGCTCATACTTGAAGAGTCGGCTGGCCCGACAGCTCCCAAGAGCGTGTACCTGTTTGCAAGTGAAACTTCTACCGATGACTCTTCCACCCGCTTCATCCTCTTTCTTTCCGGCCCTACCGTCGCACATTCCTGCACTCTTGGAGCGACAAACTGACTGTAGGTCTTGTCCAGGAATCTTTCGTCGTTCCGGATGGACCGCAAGTCATCCAGCTAATCCAGGTCATCTTCTAATTCCCGTTGACTATTTGGGGGTCCATCGTATATTCGCACCAAGGTGATCATTCATTTCATGTTCTTCAAATGCACACATATAGCTTCACTGGACGTAATGTCACCTCTAAGTACTGCGCTGACATCGCCATGAAGCAATAATGCAAACCCTCTCCTCTTTTATCAAAACCCATGACTCTCTTGACGCACATGTAACCTGGAATATTGAGCTGCCAGTCATGCCCCTCTCGGAACAAGGTAATGGCTAAAACGTCCCAGTCGCACGTACCTATCATCACGCTGTAAACTCATCTGTCTTACCCGTTATGTCCCTTGCACGTGCAGGTTAAACATGGTATGTTATTTGGAATATTCTGCGCAGATCCCCTTGACCCCTTACAGGAAAGGATGTGCTGGCTTTGGATGGGCCGTAAAGGGGTCCTAACTGTAGAGTTGCTGCTTTACAGCGCCAGAGACCCGGTTTCGATCCACAAGTGCACATTCACAAGTTATAGGAGTAGAATTAGGCCATTCGGCCCATAGAGTCCACTCTAATATTCAATCATGGCTGATCTCTGCCTCCTCGTCCCGTTTTTCTGCCTTCATAACCACTTTATAGCCCATGACACCCGTTTTTATGAAGAATATCTATGTCTGTCTTAGAAATATCTACTGACTGGGTCTCCAAAGCCCTTTGTGGCAGAGTTCCGAAGATTAACTAACCTCAGACGAAGGATGTTCCTCCCTCCTTTCCAAATGAGCCTCTTTAATTCTGAGGCAATGACCTCTGGTCCTCGCCTCTCCCCTAGAGAAAACCTCCTTTCTACATCCACTCTATCTATGCCTTTCATTACTCTGTAAGTTAATGATGTCCCCCCTCAACCTTCTGAACTCCAGCCAGTAGAGGCCCAGTGCCGTCAAACGCTCATCATATGCTAATCCAATCCTTCCTGGAATCACACTTATAAACCTATTCTGGACCCTCTCCAGATCCAACACATCCTTCCACAAATATGGGGTTCATATTTACTACAAAAGAGTCCTGACCAGAGCCTTACAGAGCCTCGGCATTACATCTCTGTTTTTGTACACCAGTCCTCTTTGTTTTGTTTTTTTTTTTAATTTTTTTTTTTTTAATATTTTTTTATTGGAGATACGTACACAACCTAGTTACATCATGACAGTCTTACATTTTTAAATTGATAATATTGTCAATTATTATTACATTGTCTCCAATACCTTTTGCCTTTAAAAAAAAACTAAATAGAACTAAAGAGAAAGATGAAATAAAGAAAGAAAAAAAAGAGAAGAAAAACAAAAACAAAAAAAAAATAGAAAAAAAAGAAAAAAGATAGTTAAAGAAGAATGGAAAAAATTATTAAAATAGAGAACTTCATTCGAGATATATTCGTACATTTTTAAATATAGCATTTCATCCATTCTTTAGCCCGGGTGCTAGTCAGGTTCCTGTGCTGAACTGTTCTGACCCTTTAAGTAATCAATAAAAGGAGACCATGTTCCAACGAATAATTCCTGTTTGTCCAACAGGGAGAATCTGATTCTTTCCACGTTTAAGGTCTCCGTCATTTCTATAATCCACATTTTGATTGTGGGGGTCGTAGGGCCTTTCCAAAATTTTAGAATTAATTTTTTTCCTGTTATTAAACTATAATCAATAAAGTTTCTTTGTGTTGTTCTAAATGTTTGATTTAATTCTAATATTCCAAGTATTATTAATTTTGGATCTGGGTCCAATTGTGTGCTGGTTACTTTAGATATTATACTGAAAATATTTACCCAGAATTTTTTAATTTTTATACAGTTTGCAAACATATGAGATAAGGTAGCTTCTAAATGTTGACATTTATCACATATAGGTGAGATATGTTGAAAATTTTTATGTAGTTTTGTTTTTGAATAATGTAACCTATGTATTACTTTAAATTGTATTAGAGAATGTCTGGCGTTTAATGAACATTGATGTATGTGTTGCAAACTTTCTTCCCAAGTATCTTTCGTTATTATTTGATTTAATTCTTTTTCCCATGTTTGTCTGTGTAAGTCCGTCGATGGAATGTCACTGTCTAATAAGATATTATATATATAAGATATTAATTTTTCTGTATTAGGATGTTTGTTCCAACATTCATCAAGAATTTCTGAATTTCTAATTCGAAAATTTTGAGTATTCGATTTTACATAATCTCTAAGTTGAAGATATCTGAAATAATCATTTCCTCGAAGTCCATACGTCTGTTGCAACTCCTGAAATGTCAGAAAAGTGCCTTCCTTGTAAAGTTGTCCCATATTTTTAATTCCATAATTCTTCCATTGTGTAAAACCCCCGTCCAACCATGAAGGCTTAAACAAAGGGTTATTCACAATTGGAAGAAAAAGTGATAAATTATCTAATTTTAATGTCTTTTTTAATTGTTTCCAAATTCGTATAGCACTAAATATTATAGGGTTTTCCCTATAAATTTTTTTGTTTAATTTAGACGTAGCAAATAATATCGAACCGATATCAAAAGGTAAACAATCTTCCTTTTCCATTTTTAACCAGTCTGGTTGATGATCTATTTCTTCCAACCAGAAATTCATATTTTTAATATTAACTGCCCAGAAATAAAACAAAAAGTTGGGTAAAACCAAGCCTCCATTTATTTTTGATTTACACAAATGTCTTTTGTTTATCCTATGATTCTTATAATCCCAGATAAAATCATTAACAATTGAGTCCAGTTTAAAAAAAAAAATTTTGCCAGATATATCGGAATTGTCTGAAAAAGGTATAATATTTGCGGTAAAAAAATCATTTTTATGGCATTAATTTTGCCAACCATTGAGATAGGAAGTGTTTTCCAGTATTGAATATTCTTATGTAGTTTATTCAGTAATGGTGGAAAATTTGCTTTAAATAATGATGTATATATCTTAGTTACATAAATACCTAGATATTTAAATTTTTCCTTTACTATTTTAAATGGAAATTGTTGTATTATCTGTTTGTTATGTTCCCTTATTGGCATAATTTCACTTTTATTCCAATTTATTCTGTATCCTGAAAGTGAACCAAATTGGGTTATTAGCTTTAATAAGTTTGGAATACTAATTTCTGGTTTTGTAATGTAAATTAATACATCATCTGCGTATAGAGAAATTTTATTCACTGTGTCCTTTGTGTTATATCCGTGTATTTCCGGATGCCCCCTGACTCTTTCTGCAAGTGGCTCAATAGCAAGCGCAAATAATAATGGAGATAACGGGCATCCTTGTCTACAACCTCTAGATAGACTAAATTTAGATGACAACCTTTGGTTTGTAAATATTCTAGCCGTGGGATTTGTATATAACAGTTTTATCCATCTACAGAATTTCTCCCCTAGCTGCATATTTTCCATCACCGAAAATAAATAAGACCATTCGACCTGATCAAATGCTTTTTCAGCGTAAAGTGAGATTATTGCTAGATCTTCATTAATAATTCTCTTGGAATATATAATATTAAATAATCTTCTTAGATTATAATATGAGTACCGTTTCTGAATAAAGCCTGTTTGGTCAGGGTGTATTAATTTATTCATCACTGTACTTAATCTATGCGCTAGTATTTTAGTTAATATTTTCTGATCTGTATTTAAAAGTGCAATTGCTCTATATGATCCCGGGTCTTCCGGATCCTGCTGGCCTGAACGTTGAATTCTCCCAATTCTGCTAGCCCTGGCTGTCCCCTCCCCTTCATCAGCCATCTGGTTGTCTCCTCCCCTCCCCCAGCCCTCGGGCTCCTCCTCCTCCTTTTCCTTTTTTCCTTTCTTTTCCCCACCCCCTATCAGTCTGAAGAAGGGTTTCGGCCCGAAACGTTACCTATTTCCTTCGCTCCATAGATGCTGCTGCACCCGCTGAGTTTCTCCAGCATTTTTGTGTACCTTCGATTTTCCAGCATCTGCAGTTCCTTCTTTAACACTTTGTCTACTCCACTGCGAAATCTCGTCAAGGTATGCCTAATTTGAAGAAGTTCTCCTCCTCTCTCCGGAGACTGTTCCACACCCAACTCGCTAACTGCCCCATCTCTGTGATCCCCCCTGCCCTCCAACTCTACGACCACATCCTTACCCAAACTCGATACCACAGCCACATCTGCTTCCTCGGGGCATGCCTGCGCCTCCATCTCATACCTCATGGCTTCCAGCTCCAGTTCCCTACTTCCCAGTTCGGACCTCAGCCGGACTATCGGTACCGACTGGCTATCTACCGGCATACCCAACAATTCTCCACCCGGGCACTGCGATCCACACTGACTGCGATGCGCCGGCATCAGCAGGACCTCGCATTGACTCTCCCGGAACTTCGGGCCTCACTCACCCAGACCTGCAACGGACCACAACTGTACTTTATCCGCCGGAAGATCCACCTCTTCAATAAAAGATTCCTGGCCCACCTCAACTCCACCAAGGACGTTAAATTAGCCCGCCTCCAGGCCGCTCCCGCCGCCGACTCTCCGCGACTCGACCGCCCGCTGGCTCCGGGCCCCAACTCCGGCCCGCATCGCCTGCCCCGGTCCCGCGACGCCATCTTGTCCACGGGGAGCGACTCCAGTACTCACCAGGACGCCATCTTGTCCACGGGGAGCGCCTCCAGTACTCACCAGGAGGTCGCCTTCACCGACCTCCACGTCGATGCTGCCGCCGACCTTCACCTGCCTACCGATGACGCCCAGGCTCGCCGCTTCTACGGTAACTCGGACTTCCTTCCCCTCGCCGATTCCTCCGAACCTCGCCGCCCCCCGAGACCTCCCAGCATCGCCGCCGGACCGGGCCCATCCAGCATCGCCGCCGGACCGGGCCCACTCTACACGGCCGCCGGACCGGGGATCCACGAACTTGGCCGCCGCACCGCACCCTATTCACCCCGTCGCCTCACCGGACTGGTCGAACCGCGTCGCCCCACCGACCATCCGCCTACCGGGACCTCCCACGCATCGCCCGTGGACCCCGACTCTACTGCCCACCTACCCCGACCATCGGGTCCGCCGACCCTCGCCACTGCAACGCCCTCCAGCCCCACCGACCCCGACTACACTGCCCACGGACCCCGACCGTCGGTTCCGCTGACCCTCGCCACCGCACCTCCCTCCAGCAGCCCGCAGCCTTCGCCTTACCTGCAAACTGGACTCTGTACCGGGCCTGAAGCCTCCACGCTGTTCACTCCCACTCTCCTGGGTTTGACTCCACTGGGTCCTAGCGCTAGTCTGCCTAGCCCTGGTTATCTCAGTGGCAGTTCCACTGATTCTTCCCCATCCCGCTCCAACTATGGGACCACTTCTCTTCCACACCCACACCACTGCCCTCTCACCCCCCCACCCCCTGACCACCCACCACCCCCCCACCACACATCGCCTCGTCCCCATTACACCCACCTGCCTTCCTCCGGCCCCAACCCCCATCCCTGCCGGGTGTTCACCATCCCCCCCGACCACCCCCTCTCCGACATCGAACGGTCTGTCCTCAGCAGAGGTCTTACCTTTGTCCCCCTCCGTCCCCATCTCAATGAGTTCCGTGCCCTCCATGACTTGGAACGCTTCTTCCGTCGCCTCCGCCTCACAGCTCACTTCCATGGGAAGCAGTCCTCGCTCCCCACTGATGACCCCTTTTCCCGTCTCCAACGCACCCCATCCTCATGGAACCCCCCTCGCAGCCTTCCGGCTTTAGAACTCTTTATTAAAAACTGCCGCCGTGACATCCACCGCCTCAACTTCTCCACTCCCCTGTCTCACTCCAATCTCTCCCCCCTTGAACGCACTGCCATCGACTCACTCCGCAACAACCTAGATTGGGTTATCAAACCCGCCGACAAGGGAGGTGCCGTGGTAGTCTGGCGCGTCGACCTCTACAAAGCTGAGGCCACGCGCCAACTCTCGGACACCTCTTCCTACTTACCCCTGGACCATGACCCCACTGACGAGCACCAGGCCACCATCTCCAGCACCATCACCAACTTCATCCACTCCCACGCCCTGCCCGAACGAGCCTCCAACCTCATCGTTCCCCAGCCCCGCACAGCCCGCTTTTACCTTCTCCCCAAAATCCACAAACCTGACTGTCCCGGTAGACCCATTGTCTCTGCCTGTTCTTGCCCCACCGAACTCATCTCCACCTACCTCGACTCCATACTATCCCCCTTGGTTAAATCCCTCCCCACCTATGTTCAAGACACCTCAGACACTCTCCGTCATCTCCGCGCATTCCACTCTCTAGGCCCTCACCCCCTCATCTTCACCATGGACGTCCAGTCACTGTACACCTCCATCCCCCACCAGGATGGTCTCAAAGCCCTCCGTTTTTTCCTCGACCGTAGAAGCAATCTATACCCGGCCACTGACACCCTCCTCCGCCTAGCGGAGCTGGTACTTACACTTAATAACTTTTCATTTGACTCCTCCCATTTCCTCCAAATACAAGGCGTAGCTATGGGCACACGCATGGGCCCCAGCTACGCCTGCCTCTTTGTCGGGTACGTAGAACAATCCCTGTTCAATGCGTACCAGGGCCCCATCCCCGACCTCTACCTCCGCTACATCGATGATTGTTTTGGTGCCACATCCTGCACCCACACACAACTGACTGACTTCATCCGCTTCACCACCAACTTCCATCCGGCACTCAAATACACCTGGACCATTTCCGACACTTCCCTACCATTCCTTGACCTCACTATCTCCATCGCAGGTGATAGACTCCTTACCGACATCCACTACAAACCTACCGACTCCCATGGCTATCTGGACTACACTTCTTCCCACCCTGCTTCCTGTAAGGACTCCATCCCCCACTCCCAATTCCTCCGTCTACGCCGCATCTGCTCCCAGGATGAGGCGTTCCACACCAGGGCATTTGAAATGTCCTCATTCTTCAGGGAACGGGGGTTCCCCTCCTCCACCATAGATGAGGCTCGCACCAGGGTCTCTGCCATACCCCGCAACACTGCTCTCTCTCCCCATCCCCCCACTCACAACAAAGGCAGAGTCCCCCTAGTCCTCACCTTTCACCCCACCAGCCGTCACATACAACAAGTGATCCTCCGTCAGTTTCGCCACCTCCAACGTGACCCCACCACTCGCCACATCTTCCCATCTCCCCCTATGTCTGCCTTCCGCAAAGACCGCTCCCTCCGTAACTCCCTTGTCAATTCTTCCCTTCCCTCCCATACCACCCCCTCCCCTGGTACTTTCCCTTGCAACCGCAAGAGATGCAACACTTGTCCCTTCACTTCCCCCCTCCACTCCATTCCAGGACCCAAGCAGTCGTTCCAGGTGCGACAGAGGTTCACCTGCATCTCCTCCAACCTCATCTATTGCATTCGCTGCTCTAGATGCCAGCTGATCTACATCGGTGAGACCAAGCGGAGGCTTGGCGATCGTTTCGCCGAACACCTCCGGTCGGTCCGCAATAACCAACCTGAACTCCCGGTGGCTCAGCACCTCAACTCCCCCACCCATTCCGTATCTGACCTCTCTGTCCTGGGTCTCCTCCATGGCCACAGCGAGCAACACCGTAAATTGGAGGAAATGCACCTCATATTCCGCTTGGGCAGTCTACATCCTGGTGGCCTGAACGTTGAATTCTCCCAATTCTGCTAGCCCTGGCTGTCCCCTCCCCTTCATCAGCCATCTGGTTGTCTCCTCCCCTCCCCCAGCCCTCGGGCTCCTCCTCCTCCTTTTCCTTTTTTCCTTTCTTCTCCCCACCCCCTATCAGTCTGAAGAAGGGTTTCGGCCCGAAACGTTACCTATTTCCTTCGCTCCATAGATGCTGCTGCACCCGCTGAGTTTCTCCAGCATTTTTGTGTATCTTCCGGATCTTTATCAGCTTTAGGAATAAGTGTTATTATAGATTCATTTAAAGTGTCTGGAAGTTTCTGTTGAGTATAGATATACTCATACAGTCTTTGTAAACGTGGGCAAAGCAAATCATAATTTTTTAAATAAAATTCGGAGCCTAAACCATCTGGTCCTACTGCTTTACCATTTTTTAAAGAGCCAATAGACTCCTCAATATATTTTATGGTAATCTCCCTTTCTAATAATTCTCTATCGTTTGAATCTAAACCTTTTAAATTACATTTTAGTAAAAAATCTGCTATTCCTTCTGATTGTCCTGCGGTTTTAGTTGAATAAAGGTTATGATAGTATTGGAGAAATCTATCATTTATGTCCTTGGGTATTTTTAATAATTCTCCTGTCTCTGTTCTAATTTTATGAATTACTTTTTCTCCTTCCATTTTTCGTAACTGACGTGCTAATAGTTTTTGTGGTTTGTCTCCAAATTCAAAATGTAATTGTTTGGTTTTTTGATAAAGTTTTATTACTTGTTCTGAATACATTTAATTTAATTTATATTTCAATACAGCAATTTTATTATGTTTTAAGAGTCGGCTTGAAGAGTCGGCTGGCCCGACAGCTCCCAAGAGCGTGTACCTGTTTGCAAGTGAAACTTCCACCGATGACTCTTCCACCCGCTTCATCCTCTTTCTTTCCGGCCCTACCGTCGCACATTCCTGCACTCTTGGAGCGACAAACTGACTGTAGGTCTTGTCCAGGAATCTTTCGTCGTTCCGGATGGACCGCAAGTCATCCAGCTAATCCAGGTCATCTTCTAATTCCCGTTGACTATTTGGGGGTCCATCGTATATTCGCACCAAGGTGATCATTCCTTTCATGTTCTTCAAATGCACACATATAGCTTCACTGGACGTAATGTCACCTCTAAGTACTGCGCTGACATCGCCATGAAGCAATAATGCAAACCCTCTCCTCTTTTATCAAAACCCATGACTCTCTTGACGCACATGTAACCTGGAATATTGAGCTGCCAGTCATGCCACTCTCGGAACAAGGTAATGGCTAAAACGTCCCAGTCGCACGTACCTATCATCACGCTGTAAACTCATCTGTCTTACCCGTGATCCTCCGTCAGTTTTGCCACCTCCAACGTGACCCCACCACTCGCCACATCTTCCCATCCCCCCCCATGTCTGCCTTCCGCAAAGACCGCTCCCTCCGTAACTCCCTTGACAATTCTTCCCTTCCCTCCCGTACCACCCCCTCCCCTGGTACTTTCCCTTGCAACCGCAAGAGATGCAACACTTGTCCCTTGACCTCCCCCCTCGACTCCATTCAAGGACCCAAGCAGTCGTTCCAGGTGCGACAGAGGTTCACCTGCATCTCCTCCAACCTCATCTATTGCATCCGCTGCTCTAGATGCCAGCTGATCTACATCGGTGAGACCAAGCGGAGGCTTGGCCATCGTTTCGCCGAACACCTCCGGTCGGTCCGCAATAACCAACCTGACCTCCCGGTGGCTCAGCACTTCAACTCCCCCTCCCATTCATTATCTGACCTCTCTGTCCTGGGTCTCCTCCATGGCCACAGCGAGCAACACCGTAAATTGGAGGAAATGCACCTCATATTCCGCTTGGGCAGTCTACATCCTGGGGGATTGAACATTGAATTCTCCCAATTCTTCTAGCCCTTGCTGTCCCCTCCCCTTCATCAGCCGTCTGGTTGTCTCCTCTCCTCCCCCCTCCCCCAGCCCTCGGGCTCCTCCTCCGCCTTTTTCCTTTTTTCCTTTCTTCTCCCCACCCCCTATCAGTCTGAAGAAGGGTTTCGGCCCGAAACGTTGCCTATTTCCTTCGCTCCATAGATGCTGCTGCACCCGCTGAGTTTCTCCAGCATTTTTGTGTACCTTCGATTTTCCAGCATCTGCAGTTCCTTCTTTAACACCTACCTTCAAGGTCGGCACGTGAGCGGCAGGTGAAAGAGTGAGTGTGGGGATTGGCTGAGAAGTTTTATTTTCAGGAGCGGGTGATTTAAAAACGTCGGGATCAGCCTGCAACACATAAATTCAAGGTCGGCAGAGGAGCGGCAGGTGAAGGAGTGAGTACGGGATTGGCTTACGAATTTAATTACCAAATCGGTAAATAAGCGAATTAGTCCATTTATCAGCTAATATAAGCAAGTTTCCTTTAGGGGAGCGGCGTGTCGGGGAAGTGCCTTCTGAGAAAAGCGCGAGTCTTTGGCTCAAGAGTCTGGTGAGAGAAGTGCGACTTTAGCTCAAGAGACTGGTGAGTAAAGTGCGAGTCTTTGATTCAAGAGTCTTCGGCGGGGAGGCTGAGGCTACACTTGATTCGAAAGCTGTGATTTTCGAAAAGCAGGAACTGCAGGGTTGTGATCTCAAGATTTCTTCCAGTACCTCGTGCTAGTGAAGGTAAGAATAGGAAGATAAAGGATATGGATGCATGGCTGAGGAGTTGGTGCACGGGGCAGGGATACGGATTTCTGGATCATTGGGAACTCTTCCGAGGCAGGGGTGAATTGTATATAAGGGAGGGGTTGCACCTAAACAAGAGTGGGACCAACATCCTGCCGGAAGGTTTGCTCATGCTACACGGGATGGTTTAAACTAGATTGGCAGGAGGGGGTGGAATCACATGCAAGACAAAGGCACAGGAGAGGCTAGAAGTTGGTAAGGAAGGTGGTGTGGAAAAGGTTAATGGACAGAATGGGCAAAACGCCGGAGAGCGAGGAAGCAGGGTTGCTTGAAACTGCACATATTTTAATGCAAGGGGCTTGACGGGTAAGGCAGATGAGCTTGGGGCTTGGATATAGATACGAGCGACTGGACGTCGCAGCCATGACTGAAATCTGTTTAAAGGAGGGGCAGGACTGGCAGCTGAATGTTCCGGGATACGAGAGCTTCATTGGAGACAGGGGTGAGGGAAAAAGGAGGAGGGGGATTTGCATTTTTGTTTCAGGAGGATGCCATGGCTGTGTTCAGAGGTGCGATTATAAACGGTTCTTCTGGTGAGGATATAAGGGTGAAGCTGAGGCACAAGAAAGGGATGATTCCCTAGTTGGGGGCTGTACTACAGACCGTCGAATAGTCAACTGGAATTAGATGAGCAAATGTGCCGGGAGATTATAGACAGCTGCATGTCATATAAGGTGTTGTTGTCGGGGATTTCAACTTTCCCAACATAGACTGGGAAAATTAGTTGAGGTGCTATTCCTCAAATGTGTTCAGGGGAGTTTTCATTAACTGTATTTAGAGGTCCCAACACGTGAGAGGGCAACGCTGGATCTAGTTTTGTGACATTGTGAAGGGCAAGTTTATTAATGAACTGTGTGTGGAGGAGCCTTTTGGGACGAGTGACCGCAGTTCGATTAGGTTTAAGATAGTTATGGATTGGGATGGAGAGGGTCAATGCTCAACTGGGGTAAGGCCAACTTTGAGGGTATGAGAGAAGGTCTCGCTCAAATTAACTGGAGCATGTTAATTGTGGGGAAAGAAACATCGGCCATGTGGAATGCTTTTAAAGGTGTGCTGAAGAGAGCTCCGGATGTGTACGTCCCCGTTATAGTGAAATGCGGGGTGGAAGATTGCAACCTTCACGTCGTCTACCCTGTTTCGACGAATCTAATCAACCCGGCGTGCACAATCAAATAAGATCAAATAGAACAAGTGGTCCTACAACTTTAGGCTGTCCACGCCATACGCAAGAAGAAGATGAAGAAGGGTGAAATGCAAAGCAGGCAAACCTAAGGAAGCTTAGCTGGCGAGGGAAATTGAGGGTTCGGTGCGGGGCCCATGACTTGTAATCATCTAAATCGATGATTTTGATTAGAATGTGCATGCCAAATTATAAAGCTTACAGATAATACATAAGTGGGTGGTATTACAGATAGTGCAGATGGTTGACAAAAGTTGCAGTAGTTTATTTTAATCGTTTGGCCAGGTGGGCTGAGGACTGGTTGATGGAATGTAAGTACATGAGCAAGACATATCAGTGAATGGTAGGCTTCTGGAAAACGTTGTAAAGACGACACATCTATGAGTCAATTGACATAGTTCCTTGAAGGTGGCGTCACATGCCGATGCTGTGGTCAATAAGCCTTTTGGCATATTGGCCTTCATTAGTCAGAGTATTGAGTATAATCGTTGGTAGGGTGATGCTGCAGTGTATAATCCTTGGGAGGGTGATAAGACGTTGACGAAGCGGTATTTAGAATATTGTATTCCGTTCTGGGCATCATGTAATAGGAAACATGTTGTCAATTTGGAAAGGATGCAGAAAAGAAAGACGGGGATGTTACCATGACTCGAAGTCTGAGCTGAGGGGGAGTTTGAGTCGGCAGGGAGTTTATTTCCTGGAGCGCAAGGATGAGGGTGTGATCCTATAGAGGTGTATAAAATAATGAGATGTATAGATCAGGGAGACTGAAAAAATCATGTGCTGTGTAGGAGAATGAAGAACCAGAGGGCATAGGTGTGAGATGAAGTGCGAAATATTATATAGGAATCTGAGGGGTAGGTTCATCACACAAAGAGTGGTGGATGTATGGAACGAGCTGTCGGAGTAGGCAGTTGAGGCAGTGTCTGTCGCAACGTTTAAGAAGCAATTAGACTGGCACATTGATAGGGCAGGTTTGGAGGGCTTTTGGCCAAACGCAGGCAAGAAGTACTAGTGTAAATTGGACATGTTGTTTGGTACGGCCAAGTTGGGCCGAGGGATCTGTTTCAAGCTTCAATTACTCCATGACTTTATGTACCACATATCCGATTTGTTTGATAACCTTGCAAAAGTAGTCTTCCGTGTACCTCGATGCATGTGACAATCACGAACTTCAACTTAAACATAAACACTCTCTGAGACGGTTATTCAGTCTTGCGCTTGCCTTGCCTTCAATGCCTTTCCTACATTTCCCTGCCTTGCTTGCCAGAGACGCCTTGCCTTGACTTCAATGCCTTGCTTTGCCTTCAACGACTTGCCTTGTCTTGCATTCCGTCAATGCCTTGTCTTTCTTTCAATGCATTGCCTTGCCTTCAACACCATGCCTTGCTTTGCCTTGTCTTCACCGCCTCGCTTGCCTTGCCTTCAATGGCTTGCTTTCACTTCCTTGCATTGCTTGCCTAAAACAACTTGCCTTGGCGTAAATGCCTTGCTATGCGTTGCCTCGCCTTGCGTTCAACGCCTTGCCTTGCCTTCAAATCCTTGACGTGCCTTGACTCAAATGCCTTGCCATCCATGGTTTGCTTTGCATTGCCTTCAATGTCTTCCTTGTCCTTGTTTCAATGCCCTGCCTTACGCTGCCTTCAATGTCTAAGCGTGCCTTGCCTTCAATGCCTAGACTGGCCTTAAATGAATTCAAGGCAAGGCATTGAAGGCACAAATAAGCAAAGAAACGCATTGAATGAAAGGCAAGGTAAGGTATTTAAGGCAGCACAAGACAAGACATGGCATTGCAGGGGATGCAAGATATGTCATTGAATGCAAGGCAAGGCATGGAAGGAAAGGCTAGTCAAGGCATTCAAGGGAAGAACAGGCATTGAAGGCAAGGCAAGGAAAGGCACTGAAAGCAAGGCAAGCCACGTGGCAAGGTAAGGCAAGTCAAGAAAATCAAGGCAAGGCAAGGGATTGACGGCAAGTCAATGACTTACATTCAATGCTGTGCCTTGCCGTGCTTTCAATATCTTGTCTTGCCATGTCTTCAACAAATTGCAGTGCCTTGTCCTGCCTTCAATGCATTGCCTTGCCTTCCCTTACCTTACCTGCAATGCCTTGCCTTGCCAAAAATGCATTGCTCTTCCTTGCATTCAATTCCTTGCTTTCAATATTTTGCCTTGACTTGCACCCAAATCCTTGCCTTACCTTATGTTACCTGTGTGTGCGGACGTGACGTCGAAGGACGAGACGCCGAAGCAAAGAATTGGAAGATAAATAACCGAATGGAAACGAAGCCTAAACGCCAAATAACCGAAGGCGTACGAAGCCGAAAAGACAACCAACCGAAAGACTGGGACTCCTAAGAGCAAACTAACCGAAAGGGCGGGTCGCCTAAAAGCCAACTAACCGAAAGGCTGCGTCGTCTGAAAGCAAACTCACCGAATGACCGCTCTGCCGAAACGCCACCTACCGGAAAGGCTGCGTCGCTTACAATCCAACGAACCGAATGCCGATCAACAAAAAGTCAAATAACGGACACGACGTTGCCGGGGCGTGACTTGTCAGCGATTGGTCCAGACCCCGCATCCATCACATTACTGGTCGGTGGACACGGGAGGGTGGGGATCATTTTCCCACACAAGCCATTGGTGGCTGGGCAATCATTTGTTTTATGGGCCATTTTGTTTTATGGGAAGGAAGTAGGAGAGAAATGGTGGATATTTAAAGATGAAATTTTAAGAGTACAGAATCTTTATGTCCCTGTTCGGTTGAAAGGAAAGAGTAATAATTGGAAAGAGCCATGTTTTTCAAGGGAAAATGGACACGGTTCGGAAAAAGAGAGAGATCTACAATAATAATAGGCATCATGGAGTAAATGAGGTGCTTGAGGTGTATAAAGAATGCAAAAAGAATCTTAAGAAATAAATTAGCAAAGTTAAAATAATATATGAGGTTACTTTGGCAAGGAAGGTCAAAGTAAATCCAAAGTTTCTACAGCTATTTTAACAGCAAAAGGATAACGAGGGATAAAATTGATCCATTAGTGAGTCAGAGTGGACAGCTAACTGCAGAGCCGAAAGAGGTGGGGGAGATATTGAACAATTTATTTTCTTCGGTATTCACCAAGGAGAAGGATATTGAAATATGTGAGGTAAGGGAAACAAGTAGAGTACCTATGGTAACTATGAGGATCAAAGAAGAGGAAGTACTGACACGTTTGAAAAATATAGAAGTGGATAAGTCTCCAGTTCCTGACAGGATATTCCCTAGGATATTGAGGGAAGTTAGTGTAGAAATAGCAGGGGCTATTGGCGTACTGCGCATAGATACATAGATACATAGAAAATAGGTGCAGGAGAAGGCCATTCGGCCCTTCGAGCCTGCACCGCCATTCAATATGATCATGGCTGATCATCCAACTCAGTATCCCGTACCTGCCTTCTCTCCATACCCCCTGACCCCTTAAGCCACAAGGGCCACATCTAACTCCCTCTTAAGTTGTTCCCTTGTTGAAAAAGGGTTCTAAGAGTAAACCTAGCAATTATAGACCTGTTAGTTTGACGTCAGTGGTGGGCAAATTAATGGAAAGGATACTTAGAGATAATATATATATATATATATATAATCAACTGGATAAACAGGGTCTGATTAGGAACAGTCAACTTGGATTTGTGCCTGGAAGGTCATGTGTGAGTAAACTTCTTGAAATTTTTGAAGAGGTTACTAGGGAAATTGATGAGGGTAAAGCGGTGGATGTGATCTATATGGACTTCAGTAAGGCCTTTGACAAGGTTCCACAGGGAAGGTTGGTTAAGAAGGTGCAATTGTTGGGTAATAATTGTTGAGTAGCAAAATGGATTTAACAGTGACTGAATGTGAGATACCAGAGAGTAATGGTGGATAACTGTTTGTCAGGTTAGAGGCCGGTGAATAGTGGGGTGCCTCATAGATCTATGTTGGGTCCACTGTTGTTTGTCATATACAACAATGATCTGGATGATGGTGTGGTAATTTGGATTAGTAAGTATGCAGATGATACTAAGATAGGTGGTGTTGTGGATAATGAAGAAGATTTTATAAGTCTACAGAGAGATTTAGGCCATTTGAAATAGTGGGCTGAAAGATGGCAGATGGAGTTTAATGCTGATAAGTGTGAGGTACTACATCTTGGCAGGACAAATCCAAATAGGATGTACATGGTAAATGGTGAATAATTGAGGAATGCAGTTGAACAGATGGATCTAGGAATAACTGTGCATGGTTCCATGAAGGTGGAATGTCATGTATGCAGGGTGGTAAAGCTTTTGGTGTGCTGGCCTTTATAAATCAGAGCCTTGAGTATAGAAGTTGGGAAGAAATGTTAAAATTGTACAAGGCATTTGTGAGGCCAATTCTGGAGTATGGTGTACAATTTTGGTCGCCAGATTATAAGAAAGATGTCAACAAAATAGAGAGCGTACAGAGAAGATTTACTAGAATTCTGCCTGGGTTTCAACACCTATGTTACAGAGAAAGGTTGAACAAGATAATATTTATTCTTTGGAGCGCAGAAGGTTAAGGGGGGACTTGATGGAGGTCTTTAACATTATGAGAGGGATAGACAGAGTTGACGTGGATAAGCTTTTTCCATTGAGAGTAGGGACGATTCAAACAAGAGGACATGATTTGGGAATTAAGGGACTAAAGTTTAGGGGTAACATGAGGGCGAACTTCTTTACTCAGGGAGTGGTAGCTGTATGGAATGAACTTCCAGTCGATGTGGTGGAGGCATGTTCAGTTTTATCATTTAAAACTAAATTGGATAGATATATGGACGGGAAAGGAATGGAGGGTTATGGTCTGAGTGCAGGTAGATGGGACTCGGTGAGAGTAAGTGTTCGGCACGGACTAGAAATACCGAGATGGCCTGTTTCCGTGCTGTAATTGTTATATGGTTATATGGTTATCTGAACCCAAGCATCAAGTTGTAAGCGGCCAAAGGTGCGCATTCCTCGGGACAGCCCACACTCTCCCACGGCCACGGCCGCCCTCCGCCTCGATTCCCCCGTGTGGCCGCGCTGTGGCGGACTGTGGGTCGGGTGGAGCGGAGGTGTGGGACAGGATGTTCGTTCTGCCCACCCACAATCAGTGACCGCGATGCACCTCCATTGTGCCCCAACCCCACAATAGGGTGATTACCCCCCTCCGACCCCGGACCCTGACAACCACAGCGCGTGAATCACCCTCACCCCGGCCGCGGGGACAGACGGCTCGGGGCATAGTAAATCGCTTTTAAAACATGGGGGGACAAACACATTCCCTGGCGGGCAGATGACAAGTATGCATGACATCGACAATGTTTATCTCTTCCCACTCTCCCCTTAACAACAAAAAGCACATGTCATTTATTACCGTCTCATTGCCTGCGGAACGCACGCAACCTCCCACGCACAAAACACCAGATAACCTGTAAACTGTTTTAACCGACGATGGACACAAAAAGCTGGAGTAACTCAGCGGAGCAGGCAGCATCTCTGGAGAGAAGGAATGGATGACCTTTCGGGTCGAGAATATTCCTCAGACCTGCAGACAGAGTATGATGAGTCTCGCCCGAAACGCCACCCATTCCTTCTCTCCAGAGATTCTGCCTGTCCCACTTAGTCACTCCAGCTTGTTGTGTCTATCTTTGGTGTGACTACACTTATGCGGAGCGGGTATGGAAGTTGAGAAAACTGGCACTTACAGCGGACCGTGTGAAAGGACAGCACCTACCAAAAATTAAGGGAACATGAAACCAGCTGCCGCAAGCGCTTCCCACAGGACGGGGTTTTAACTCGGCATTAAAAATCTACAAATAATTACATTGATTTAAAAACAAAAATCTATTGTCTATTGTCTATTGTCTATTGTCTAAAATGTTACATGTATAAATAGTTCTTATTTTCGCGAACCTGGTTAATTATTGGTGGGATTATTTCCCTGTCCTAATTATGCCTTTGAATTAGCCGGCGGTCACATCCATCCCATCCCTCCCTCGCAAAAATGTGAGATTTCATTACATAGAAACATAGAAAATAGAAACATAGAAAATAGGTGCAGGAGGAGACCATTCGGCCCTTCGAGCCAGCACCGCCATTCATTGTGATCATGGATGATCGTTCTATGTCAAGAACCCGTACCTGCCTTCTCCCCATATCCCTTGATTCCACTAGCCCCTAGAGCTCTATCTAACTCTCACTTAAATCAATCCTTTCTGATGAAGGTAATGATTCAGCGCCCACTGGAGTATTGGTTTGAGTGTACTGGAAAGTTAGTTCAAGATGTATGGAATTGAATTCCGTTTGCTGCAAACAAGTCTAATTCGATATTTTGCAAAGCTATGTAGTGTTATTGCATCAAATAACTCTTAAGTAAATGGTTGCATGTAACAACGTATTCTTCACGATCTTTTCTGATTAACGTGAGCATTCTACGTCGATTGGAGTATTTCGTTACATTGTATATAATATTGTAATATTGTGTAGATATATTGTACTTTATATACATATCATAGACGTAAATGTAGATGGTTAGCTTTGAAAGTTTGCGGACGACTCCAAAATTGGAGACGTTGTAGATGGTGCGGTATGCTCTCAGAAGATACGGCGGCATTTATGGACGTAGAAATGGCATATGACAATTATCCCGATCAAGTGAGAGGAGATTCATTTTGGGAGGTTGACTTTAAGGAGGGAATAGACAGTTACCGACAAGACCCTTAACAAAATTGATGCGCAGAGGGATCTTGAAGTCCAAGTTCAGAGATCACAGAACGTGGCAGCTCAAGTAGATATGGTGGTTAAGAACCAGTATGTCATGCTTGTCTTCCTTGCTTCTGACATTGAATATAGGAATCTTGATATGCTTCTTCGGTTAGGGAGCATCTGGAGAATTGCCCTTCATTTCTGATTGCCCCATTGCGGAAGATTTGTAGAGAGTCCAGAAGAGAATTATAAGAACGTTGCCTCGATTTGAATGTTTCATCTACAAGTAGAGGTTGGGTAGATTTGGAATGTTTTCTCTGAAATATCGGAAGGTGAAGAGAGACTTGATGCAAATAAAATTCTGATACGATAGACAGACATAACTTTATTCCCAGGGGGGAAATCTCCAGCACCTCATGGAATATATGAAAAGGAAAGAAAGTGAAAATATAATGGAGATGTGCGGGGCATATTTTACTCACAGTGTTACGGGCCAGGAACACAATGTTCGGCACAACACACTGAAGGCCCGGTTCCTTGGCTGAGGTTCTTGGTTGGACTTGAGGCAGGAGGTATAAGCACGTGAAAATCCGTCGCAATTGGAAGGTATGTTGGGGCCCCTCGATGGAAGTGAGGGAGAAGGTGTAGGCACGTGTATGTCTGTCTCATCGAAACCTCTCTCGGACAAGCCTAACCCATCCATTTTTCAGTCTCCATTCTCGGGAGACTATTTACACCAATTCATCAATAAATCCTTACCTGTCATCATTTTACATCCGGATTTTAACACAGATGTAACTCCTGAACGTTATTCCCTCATCATGTATTTGTATACTATAAATGGATTGATTGAAATCATGTATCTTCTGACTGGTTAGCACGCAAGAAAATGCTTTGTACCTCGGTGAACGTAAGAATAAACTAAACAATACTGATTGATCTGATATAGTTCAGCCCGGAGGTAAATAAAGAGACTCTGGCATTTACTGCGTGTGACCAGCCAATTTATTAATTCATGTTCAGAATTAATGACACAACGGGTTTTTCACAAAATTCACAAACTCCTCTCTGAACTTGGCATGTCTCACCATAAATACGTTTTAGTGCATAGACTTATGTTTTGCTGTACGTATCCGACGTGTCGTAACATATAATAGGAAGGATTGTAATAATTTGGATGTGTTCCTGAAACGCTATAATAAAGATAATCAACAAGAGGCATCAAGCACAGAAGCGACTAGCCAAAATAATGTGCCTGACTCAGAATGTTGAAAAGCACGAAAGGGATTAATCACACGACCTCTTTATCAAACAGGTTATATCCCACCCACTTTGGATCCGTATAGTTCGCAGGTTTTCCATCACAGAACCAATGCACTTCGATATTGTCACTCTAAGTCAGAGAAGAGATAGTAGGGGAGGTTTTTGTAACAGAGGAGGACGCCTGTTATAATCGGAACCACCGACGCAGTTTCTCCGTACAATATTTTCTCTTCTCCACTGACAACAAATGAGAACGAACCGATCAAAGATGAGAACGACGGTGAACTAGAACGAACGCACATGAGGACAAATATAACGCTGCGGTACGGGCACATTTATCGCAATGTTGCTGTGAAATACTAACGGATCCGAAACTGTATGTCTGCATTAATTACAGACTGGAGATCCGCCGCTGCCATGGCCATCGGGCAGCGAGTGGTACATATGGAGAGGACGCAGTTATTCCGTGACTGGATCGCAATCGCCACCAGGTTAACTGGATTGAAGAAAAATAACATTACTCTCTCACCCATTGCATTGCCCGGAGTAGGATCTAACGGGTGGCCAGTATGATTATTTCCATTCAGGTCGAAGACTAATTTCAAATGAATTGGGTGGAAAATCGGAGATGATGCTAGTACCACGTCGACCTTCTGGCGTTCAGTTGTGCAGTTATTTCATGTGGACCTCGTGGTTTGGACAAGGTCTGAGACACGCTGAATCGGCAATTCAAATATGTATTTTAATACTTTGTAATCAACAAATGACTACGTCGCAGTTATATCTATGTTGTATTGCTATTCCGAGACATAACTGTAGGAGGAACAGAAATGTCCCATGTCATTTTGAATCATAATGCGGACATGATTAGGGACTTGCCTTGCCTTGCCTTCCACGCCTTGCCTTGACTTGCCTTGCCTTGCCTTGTTTTCAATGCCTTGGCTTGTCTTGCCTTCGATGCCTTGCCCCGCCTTGCCTTGCCTAGCCTGACCTTGCCATACCTTGCATTCAATGCATTGCTTTGCCTTTCCTTTCCTTCAAAGCCTTGATTGCCTTGCCTCCAAGGCCTTCCCTTGCCTTCAATGCCCTGGCTTCCCTTGCCTTGAATTCCCTACATTGCCTTGTCTTCAATGCTTTCCCGCGTGTCCTTCAATACCCTGACGAACCTTGCCTTCATTGTCTTGCACTGCGTTGCCTTCAATGCCTTGCCAAGGCAAATTAATTCAAGACACGACAAGCCATCGAAGGCAGGGAAGTACAAGGCGAGGCAATGAAGGCAAGGCAAGGCATGGAAAGGCATGTCATTGAATACAAGAAAAGGAAAGTAGCGGAGTCAGGGGTTTTTGGGGAGAAGGCAGGAACGGGCTACTGATTGGGGATGATCAGCCATGATACATTGAATTGCAGTGCTGCTCGAAGGGCCGAATGGCTTACTCTTGCACATATTGTCTATTATTTATTGTCTATTGTAACCCATGGAAGACAAGGCATGGCACGTTACTGACGTCAAGGCAAGGCAAAGCACCGTAGGCAATGCAAGGCAAAGCAAGGCATTGAAGGCAAGGGAAGAAAAGCCAAGCAACGAAAGGCAGGCTTCTTTTTTGCCTTCAATGCCTTGACTTGTCTTGCCTCAAATTATTTGCCTTGCGTTCCTTTACCTTGAATGCTCTACTTTCCTTACGTAAAATGCCTTGCCTTAACTCGCTTGCCCTGCCTTGCCCAGCCCTCAAGCCTAGCCTTGTCTTTAACACCTTGCCCTGCCTTGCCTTGCCTTCAACGGCGTGGCTTCAACGACTTACCTTTCCTTTGCTTGCCTTCAAATCCTTGCATTGTCCTCAATGCCTTCCAATGTCCTCAATGACTTCAACGTCTTGCCTTGCCAGGTCTTCAAAGCCTCTCATTGCCTTCAATGCTCTGCCTTGCCTTGCCTTCATTGCCTTGTTTTATCTTGCCTTGACTTACCCTGACTTGCCATTCCCTTTCTCCAATGCCTTCCCTTGCGTTGACTTCAATGCCCTGCCATACCATGCCTTCAATACGTTGGAACACAAGGCAAGGTACTGAAGGTAAGATGCGACGATGAAGGCAAGGCAAGGCAAGGCAAGGCAAGGCAATGCAAGTAAAGGCATGCAATTTAATGCAAGTTAGGGAAAGACATATAGTGCCTTCAGAAATATTCAGAACCCTTCGACTTTTCCACATTTTGCTACGTTACTGCTTTATTTTAAAAAATGAATCAATCCATTTTTTTAATCATCAATCTACACACAATACCCCAGAATGAAGAAGTGAAAGCAGGTGTTTAGAAATTTTAGCAAATTAATTAAAAGTAAATAACTGTGTTACCACATTTTCATAAGTATTCAGACCCTTTGCTATGACACTCAAAATTGAGCTTAGTTTCATCCTGTTCCCATTGAAT
Organism: Malacoraja senta; assembly: GCA_038087875.1. Classification (NCBI taxonomy): domain Eukaryota; kingdom Metazoa; phylum Chordata; class Chondrichthyes; order Rajiformes; family Rajidae; genus Malacoraja; species Malacoraja senta. The sequence continues at coordinate 401,225 of JAXLNO010004469.1, forward strand.
ATACTTGAGATGTTTTTACAACATCATTGGTGCATCAGTGGTAAATTAAATGTATTGGACATGATTTGGAAAAGCACACACCTGTCTATATAAGGTCCCACATTTGACAGCGCATATCAAAGCTAAAACCAAGCCATGAAGGCTAAGGAATTGTCCGTAGGCCTCCGAGACAGGATTGTGACGAGACACAGACCTGTGGAAGGGTATAAAACAATTTCTGCAGCATTGCAGGTCCCGAAGAGCACAGTGGCCTCCGTCATTCTTAAATGGAAGAAACTCTTCCAGTACTCTTCATAGAGCTGGCCACCCGGCCAGCTCTGTGCAATCGGGAGACAAGGTTCCTTTGTCAGGGAGGAGACCAAGAACCGGATGGTCACTCTGACAGAGCCTCAGAGTTCTTCTGTGGAGATTGGAGAAACGTTCCAAAGGACAGCTATATCTGCAGCAATCTACCAATCAGGCCTGTATTGTAGAGTGGCTATACGGAAGCCATTCCTCAGGAATAGGACAGCCGGGTAGGAGTTCCCCAAAGGCATGAGAAACAAAATTCTCGTCTGATGAGAAAGGCATGGAAGGGAAGGAAGGTAAGGCAAGATAACGATGGCAAGTCAATGAATTGCAATTAATTGCCCAGCCTTTAATGCCGTGCCTTGCCTCGCCTTGCCTTCAGTGCCTTGCCTTGCTATTCCCTGCCTTGTCTTGGCTTCAGTGCTTTGACTTGGCTTGCTTTCCCCAGCCTTCAATGCCTTGCCTTGACTTGACTTGCCTTCAATGCCTTGCCTTGCTTGTCTTCAATGCCTTGGTTGCCTTGCCTGCCATGCCTTGCCTTCAATGCGTTGTCTTGACTTGTCTTGCCCTCAATGCGTTGCCCTGTCTTGCCTTCAATGCCTTGTATTATCTTGCATTGCCTCCAATACCCAAGGAAAGGCAAGACAAATCATTGAAGGCAATGCAAGACGTTGAAGGCAAGGCGTGGAAAGCAAGGCGAGCAAGGCATTAAAGGCAAGACAAGGGAAATCATTGAAGGCTAGACAATAGACAATATACAATAGATGCAGGAATAGGCCATTCGTCCTATCGACCCAGCACCGCCATTCACTGTGATCATGGCTGATCTTCCACATTCCGTACCCGGTTCCTGCCTTCTCACTGATTTGTATTCACTCCATTACAAAGTATTAGGTGAACCACAAGGCTTTTAGTAAAACGCATGCAGAGAGAATAATGTATACTACTGCAATGGTATCATCTTACAGACTGTCGTGCGAGGGACGATAGGGTTGTTATCAATAAATGCATTCCTTAATCAAGTCTCGAACTGGTTTGCGTAGCTCGACGGAATGTGTATCATGCATAGTATAAGTGATAAAAGTTATATTGGCAGATATTAATATGGTTAATTTACATCCATTAAAATAAGCAAACTAGAAGTAACAAGCATATAGTGGGGTATATAGAAGAACACCAATATGAGGGGAGTGCACTTTATTTGTGTACTGTGCGCTGTGAGCAGCAAGCGGGAAGACAGTTCAAATATTCATACAGGCAGTTGTGGGACCGTGGCATTGCTAAAAGATTAGACCGTGGTGGAGATACAGCTGTGTAGTCAGCATAATGTCGAGGCGGCATTGGCTCTTTGACTGGGCGAAAATGTTGTCTGGTAAGTCTGTAGGTGGTATCATCAACACTGACCACCAGCAGTGCCCTGAATGACGCCCCGCCATTCGTAGCATTTTGGCGTTGGCAAGCGGACACCTGTCCCTTGGTCAGAGATGGAAGCGGTGTGCTTGACCTTTCCTTGTACTTTTTCTGGGTATCGAGTCGCATTAGGAATTTTGCCTGGACCACCGCGGGGGCAGGAATTTGTGGAATGAACAACTGTTTCGCTACAGGCAGCACAGTGCGTGTCTGCCTTGACATAAGGCGCTGGGCAGGGGAACCCAGCACATGATCACAGGAAATGTTCCGTAAATTGATTAAGTCGAGATAAACGTCGAAACCGGACCGATTTGAGCGTTCCATCATTGTTTTGCATTTCTCACCGCACGTTCTGGCAAACCATTGGACTGCGGGTTCTCGGGGTTGCTGGTGATGTGGCGAAAATTCCAGCATTTAGCGAAGTTATTGAAGTGCTGACTGGTAAATTGGCTGCCATTGTCGGAGAGAAAATTAACGGAAGACCCGTGGACAGAATAGCGTGCCAGCTTTTCAACAACCATGGCTGAGGTTGGACTGCGAAGTAGGTCGATCTCGATCTATTCGGAGTACAAGTCGACCAGGATCAGGTACTGATTGCCATACCACTTGAAAATGTCAGTTGCAACTGTAGACCATGGCAATTGAGTTGTGGGGTGCGATGGAAGGGACTGTTTGGGATTGTGCGGCGCTAGACTGTTCCACACCGCACAGCACGCGGATTTCTCACCTATACAATCGGTCATTTCAGGCCAAAAGAACATACTTATTGTCCTCAGAACAGTTACCTTCACAGCGGGATGACACCTGTGGTTGGTATCGTAATACTTGTTTTGCACAGATACAGGGATATCTGCCTTGTGTCCTTTCAACACAATGTCGTCCTGAAATACCAGTTCATCATGAACAGGGGAAACTGGGCGAATCAGGGGCGGTAGCTGTTTGTAAGTGATCCATTACAAAGTCTGGAATCATAAGTCTTTTATTAATATAATAAAGAGAGAACGTTACACACAGCTCTGCTCTTCACGTAAGGGGTGAGGTGTCAAATGGGATAGTCGAGGTTGGAGTTAAAGGGAAAGAGAGTAAAGAGATAGTTAATGACCCCAGAATTAACGGGAAAGGAAGCTCACAAAGGGATAGGAGAGTATGGCCAAGTAGAATATGGATCGATGTGAAAGGTGAGATGCGTGAAGAATTAAAAGTATTGGATATGAATGCGCGACGTATAAGAAATAAAGTAGATGAGCATGAGGCTCAGTTAGAGGTTGGTAGATATGACATTGTAGGGATTACTGAGACGTGGCTGCAGGAGGATCGGGACTGGGAACTTAATATTCGGGGTTATATATCCTATAGAAAGGAGAGGCAGGTGGGCAGAGGAGGGGGGTAGCTCTGCTGGTGAGGGGTGGAATTCAATCCATTGCGAGTGAAGACATAGGAACTGACGAGGTAGAGTCACTGTGGATTGAGTTGAGGCATTCTAAAAGCAAAAATATACTAATTGGTGTTATCTACAGATCCCCGAATAGTAGCCCGGATTTAGTGTGTATTTGCAGCAGGAGTTATAACTGGCATGTAACAAAGGTAATGCTACTTTGGTGATGGGGGATTTCAATATGCAGGTAGACTACGAAAATCTGTTTGGTTCAGGACCGGAAGAAAGAGAGTTTGTAGAATGGCTCCGAGATGGATTCTTAGAGCAGATTGTACTGGAGCCGACCAGATAAAAGGCAATTTAGGATTTAGTGTTGTCCAATGATCCAGATATGATAAGAGAACTCGAGGTAAAGGATCCGCTTGGAGGTAGTGATCATAATATGATTAGTTTTAATCTGCAAATTGAGAAGGAGAAGGTTAAATCGGAAGTGTCAGTGATGCAGTTGAAGAAAGGAGATTGCAAGGCATGAGAGGGGAGCTGACGAAGGTCGACTGGAAAGGGATCCTAGCAGGAATGACGGTGGAACAGAAATGGCAGGAATTTCTGGGCATAATTTGGAAGACGCAGGATCATTTCATTTCAAAAAGGAAGAAATATTCTAAGGGGAGTAGGAGCCAACCGTGGCTGACAAGAGAAGTTAGGGATAGAATAAAACTAAAAGAAAAGATGTATAACACAGCAAAAAGTAGCCGGAAGCCAGAGGATTGGGAAACTTTCAAAGGACAACAGAAGGAAACAAAACGGGTAATACGAGCTGAAAAGATGAAGTACGAAGGGGTGCTGGCCAGGAATATAAAGAAGGACAGTAGAAGCAAAGTCAAATGTGGGTCCCTTGAAGGTAGACACGAGTGAAGTTATTATGGGCAACAAGGAAATGGCAGAAAAGTTGAATCGGTACTTCGGATCTGTCTTCACTAAGAGAGATAGATGGATAGATAGAAAATAGTTGCAAGAGGAGGCCCTTCGGCCCCTCGAGCCAGCACCGCCATTCAATGTGATCATGTCTGATCGTCCCCTATCAATAACCCGTGCATGCCTTCTCCCCATATCCCTTGACTCCACTAGCCCCTAGAGCTCTATCTAACTCTTTCTTAAATCCATCCAGTGACTTGGCCTCCACTGCCCTCTGTGGCAGGGAATTCCATCAATTCACAACTCTCTGGGTGTTTCTATAAGATTCCCCCTCATCCTTCTAAACTCCAATGTATACAAGCCCAGGCTTTTCAACCATTCCTCATATGACTGTCCCTCCATCCCAGGGATCAATCTCGTACACCTACGCTGCACTGCCTCAATCACAAGTATGTCCTCGTCAAATTAGGAGACCAAAACTGTACACAATACTCCAGATGTGGTCTCACCAGAGCCCTATACAACTACAGAAGAACCTCTTTACTCCTATACTGAAATCCTCCTGTTAAGAAGACCAACATTCTATTAGCTTTCTTTACTGCCTGCTGTACCTGCACACCAACTTTCAGTGCCCGGTGTACAAGGACACCCAGGCCTCGCTGTACCACCCCCTTACCTAACCTAACCCCTAAAGAAGACACAAACAATCCCCCAGATGCACTGGAGGACAGAAGATCTAAGGGGGTTGTGGAACTGAATGAGGTTTTCATTAGGCGAGATATAGTATTGGGTAGGCTAATGGGACTGAAGGATGATAAATCCCCTGGGCCTGATGGTCTGCACCCAGGATCCCCAGGGAAGTGGCTCTAGAAATAGTGGACGCATTTGTGATCATTTTCCAATGTTCAATAGATTCAGGATCAGTTCCTGTGGATTGGAGGATAGCTAATGTTATTCCACTTTTCAAGAACGGAGAGAGAGAGAAAATGGGGAATTACAGAGCAGTTAGCCTGACTTCGGTGATGGGCAAGATGCTGGAGTCAATTATTAAAGATGTAATAATGGGGCATTTGGATAGCAGTAAAATGATTAGTCCAAGTCAACATGGATTATGAAAGGGAAATCATGCTTGACTAATCTTCTGGAATTTTTTGAGGATGTGACAAGTAAAATGGATGAAGGGGTCCCAGTGGATGTAGTGTATCTAGACATTCAGAAAGCCGTTCATATGTTCCCGCACGGGATACGGGTGACTTAAATTACAGGACATGGTATTGCGGGTAGGGTGTTAGATTAGATAGGTAGCCCTTTATTGTCATTCAGACCGAAGTCTGAACGAAATTGCAACAGTCATGAATAAAACAACAATAAACACATATTAACATCCACCACAGTGGGTCCACCCAACATCTCCTCACTGTGATGGAGGCAAAAGTCTTAGGTCTGCAGTCTCTTCCCTCCTCTTCTCCCTCTGCGCTGAGGCGATACCCCCCGGGCGATGTTTCCCGCGGCTCAAACACCGCGGCCCGGGGTGGTCGAAGCTGCCGCCCACCAGTCCTGCAGACGCAGCCGCTGGCCAGCGGCCGAACCCCGGACTCAGGCCTCCACCGCCAGAACACCGTCCCAGCCACTCTCACGTGAGTACCGTGCAGTCTTCAGCCTCGGGCTGGGCCGCCCCGACATGGGCGCCGAACCTCCCCCGGGCCGGGCCGCCCCGACATGGGCGTCGCTTCTACCCCGGGCTGGGCCGCCCCGACATGGGCGTCGCTTCTTCCCCGGGCCGGGCCGCCCCGACATGGGCGTCGCTTCTCCCTCTGGCCGGGCTGCCCCGACATGGGCGTCGCTTCTTCCCCGGGCCGGGCCGCCCCGACTTGGGCGCCGAACCTCCCTCGGGCCGGGCTGCCCCGACTTGGGCGTCGCTTCTCCCTCGGGCCGGGCCGCCCCGACTTGGGCGCTCACGGGAGCACTGTTCCAGCCCTGAGCCGGACCACCCTCACGGGAGCGAACTTAGGGCGAGTCCTGACGGGCTCTGCCTCCGGAGCCTCGAGGTCGCCACCTCCATTAGGCCTCAGCGCAGATGGAGGCAGAGAAGGGGAATACGACAAAAAGTCGCATTCCCCCGCAGGGAGAGACTGCAAACCCCGTTACAACCCCCCCCCAAAACACAAACTAAAAACCAAAAACTAGGCTACCCAAAACGAAATAAACAACACAAAAAACACAAACAAACAGGATTGCCGATGAGCCGCTGCAGCCAGTGCCGCGCCGCCACTTCCGCCACGGAAGTGTTGACATGGATAGAAAATTGGTTGTCCGACCGGAAGCAAAGAGTACGAGTGAACGGAACCTTTTGAGAATGGCAGGCAGTGGCGAGTGGAGTGCCGTAAGGCTCGGTGTTGGGGCGCAATTGTTTACCACATTTATTAATGATTTGGAAGAGGCAATTAAGAGCAACACTAGCAAGTTTGCGGATGACACAAAGCTGGGTGGCAGTGTGAACTGTGAAGAGGATGTTAGGAGGTTGCATGGTGACCTGGACAGGTAGAGTGAGTGGGCAGATGCATGGCAGATGCAGTATAATATAGGTAAATGTGAGGTTATCCACTTTGGCGGCAAAAACAAGGGGGCAGATTATTATCTCAATTGGGTTAGGTTAGGTAAGGGTGAGGTGCAGCGAGACCTGGGCGTCCTTGTACACCGGTCACTGAAAGTTGGCTTACTGATACAGCAGGCAGTGAAGAAAGCTAATGGAATTTTGGCCTTCAAAACAAGAGGATTTCGGTATAGGAGTAAAGAGGTTCTTCTGCAGTTGTATAGGGCTCTGGTGAGACCACATCTGGAGTATTGTGTACAGTTTTGGTCTCCTAATTTGAGGAAGGACAACCTTGTGATTGAGGCAGTGCAGCGTAGGTTCACGAGATTATCCCTGGGATGGCGGGACTGTCATAGGAGGAAAGATTGAAAAGACTACGTTTGTATTCACTGGACTTTAGAAGGATGAGGGGGATCATATAGAGATATACATCTATAAAAGGACTGGACAAGCTAGATGTAGGATAAATATTCACAATGTGTGGCGAGTCCAGAACCAGGGGCCCACAGTCTTAGAATAAAGGGGAGGTCAGTTAAGACTGAGGTGGCGTCATGGAGTGCTGGGATGCGCTGCAATTAGCTCCGCTGCCGAAGAAAGGCTTTAATGTGCAAAAAGTACGAGTTGGAAGACGGGGGAGTTTTAAAATAACTACCGAGCTGTTATATAATTGTGTAAGACGAGTTGTCAGAAATCCTGCTGATAACGGGATTTTCTGATACTCTTAAATGCACAAGATGAATCCCAAGGGATCTGCTACAAGACCCCAAGTGAAACAACGGACCATAGAGCTGCAAACAACAACAGAAAGCTCGGAAGAAGAAGTAGATTTTCAAAGACTACATGTTGAAATGGCTTCAAAGGAAAGCCAGATGGAACAACTGGTACAATCGGTAAGAACTTCATTTACCAAAGACATTGCTAAAGTGATACAAGAAGGGAATATAACACTGGAGAAAAATCTGTCTAAAACATTTGTCTAATCTCGACCAGAGAATTGAAAATCCATCTGGTCGAGAATACTCATTTTACTCACCAGCGCATAAAACTTACTCAAGGATAGACTACTTCTTAGTAGACTCTAAACTTATCCCATTTACCTATAACTCGCAATATCATAATATTATAATATCAGACCATGCTCCACTAACATTTATGATTAAACTAAATGGAATGACCAAGACACAGTCACAATGGAGACTTAACCCCCAAATCTTAAAAGAAAAACTATGTAATGAATATCTCGTAAAACAGATTAATATGTTTTTTGAGGCTAATGTTTGTAAAGACTTGTCAAACACGTAATGTCTTCACTCTTAGTTTATTGCATACATTGTAGTCGTGTACACACATATTGCCCTGGCTGTTCGTGGTCCGTTACCGGAGCTAGAGAGCGAGCTGGGGGTGGGAAGGTTACAATTATACTGAAGATAATGGGGAGTGGTAAGTAGTGGTGAGGTCATTAGGTTAAAGGAACATGCACTGATCTACATCCTTCCCCTTGGAAAGGGAAACATTACAATGATGACAGTGAGACTACGACTCATATGCTAGACACAAACCCGCGCGTACATCGTCAGGAAAAAACTTGAAACATTCAAGCAAACTCCCCGTAACGCTCAGGCGGCTTGACCAGACGCCCGGAGCGGGTACGCAGCCCGCCTCCCCCCCTCCGAAGGAAGAGCAGGTACAGGAGCAGGAGGGGTGATAGGGGAGCTGACAGGAGAATGAGTAGGAGAGGGAGGACGAGGAGACCGGGGAGGAGAAACGGGCACCGCAACGGGCACGCGAGCGGGAGAGGTATGATGGGGGGGGGGGGCAGGAGGAGCAGTGGGAGAACGGGGCACCAAGGGTTGAGAGGGCAGAGTCCTGGGCATGGGAGGAGCGGTAGGCAAAGAAGTGGCAACCGGGGGAGCAAAAGGGGCTGCGGGAGGCGGAGCGGGCTCGTTAACCGGCAGCAAATGCTGGCGGGACCGGCGGTAGATGGTGCCCTCGTAGTCAACTAGGTAAGAGCGCGGAGAGTCCGCAAAGTCGATGACAACAGCCAGTCGGTGGTGTCCGGAGGGGGACTGCTTCCGGACGACCTGGCCCTTGAAGAGGGGCTGAAGGAGACGGCATGATTTGTCGTGGGAGCGGTTCTGGACGGCCTGTTTCTGGGCAATGCGCTCCTGGACAGCAGCGGGGCTGCGGAGTGCGGGCAGTAGGGATCGCTGGGAGACAGGGATCGGAGGGCGTGTGGTGCAGGACATGATCCGCTGAGCAGGCGAGCGCATGGCATGGTCGCGACAATATTTCGGAGATTTAGTAGTGCCAGATAAAAATCCGAATACGATAGTCTGCACTGCTCCAACATCTCCTTGGCACTGCGGACGGCGCGCTCAGCAAGGCCGTTGCTCTGCGGGTTTTCAGGGCTGCTGGTGATGTGGCGACAGTTATACGCGGCAGCGAAGGCGCGGAACTCAGCACTCGAGAACTGGCCCCCGTTGTCAGACTGCACAGTCACAGGAATACCAAAGGTCCCAAAGTTGCGTTTCAGCTTCCCGATGACAGCAGCAGAAGTGAGGGAGTGCAGACGCTCCACCTCGAACCAGCTGGAGTAGGAGTAGACCAGGACCAGGACATGTTTGCCACGCCACTCAAATATGTCCGTAGCGACCGCCATCCACGCCAGGGCGGGGGCAGGCTGTTGCAGGAGTGGCTGGCGTTGCTGGTGGGGAGAGAGGGTATTGCAGGTTGAGCAGGCAGAGACCCTATCCCGGATGTCCTGTGCCATGCCGGGCCAATAAAATTGGCTCTGGGCCTGGGACAGGGTGGCATCGGATCCGGGATGGCCGCTGTGGGCAGATTGGAAATAGTGGTCCCGCAGTGCAGCAGGCACCACAACCTTGTGGCCCTTCACCACCACGCCGTCATGCTGCACAAGTTCATCCCGGACTAGGAAGTAGGGCGCAGCACCAGCCGGCAAGGATGAGCGACGGTCAGGCCAGCCACGACGGATGACGTCTACAAGCTGTTGCAGGTCAGGATCATTGGCAGGGTGGTGAATCAGGGACTGCATCTGCTGGGAAGGCACAAAATTAAAGTTTAGTACCATCAGGTCCGATGATTCGTACGGGTGGCGGGCAGTAGACGCCAGCGGTGCGCGGGACAGCGTGTCGGCCACAAACATGTCCTTGCCCTTTCGGTACACGATTTGAAACGTGAAGCGTTGGAGCTGCAGCATCATACGCTGCAAACGGGAAGAAGCCACGTGGATCGTTTTGTTCAAGATCGTGACCAGCGGCTGGTGGTCGGTTTCAATAGTGAAAGTGTTACCCAGAATGTAGTCCTTGAACTTCGAGCAGGCAAACACCACAGCAAGGAGCTCCTTCTCGATCTGAGCGTAGCGTTGCTCGCTAGGGGTCATAGTGCGGGAGGCGTAGGAGACAGGCAGTTGCAGGCGGTCGTAGATTTGCAGGCAGGCGGCACCGAGACAGAAACTTGAGGCATCGCAGGAAAGGACGATGGGGCGCTTTAAGTCGAAGAACTTTAGAGTGGGGGTGCGAACCAGCCGGGACTTTAGGTCATCGAAGGCTGCCTGATGCAGCAGGTACCAAACCAGGCAGTGTCCTTCTTGGTCAGTTCCCTCAGGGGCGCACTCAGCTCGCTGAGGTCGGGAATGAATTTCCCCAGGTAGTTCACCATGCCCAAGAAGCGCTGCAGGCTGGGCACGTTGACCGGAGCTGGCATCCCAGAGACCGCAGCTGTCTTCTGTGGGTCTGGTTTCAGACCCTCAGCCGTAAAAACGTGGCCCACGTAGGTGACCTCCGGGACGCGGAAGCGGCACTTCTTGGGGTTCAGTTTGAGGTTGACCTCACGAGCCCGATCCAGAACTTGGCGGAGGTAGAGGTCGTGCTCAGCGACGTCTCTCCCGTACACTAAGAGGTCATCGACGATGATAGCACACGGCAGATGGGCAAATAGCTGCTCCATGGTGCGCTGGAAAACCTCGCTGGCAGAATTGATCCCGAAAGGCATGCGGAGGAAACGGAACCTGCCGAAAGGTGTACCGAACGTGGTCAGGAAGGATGAACGTTCATCCAGCGGAATCTGCACGAAAGAGCTCTTGGCATCGAGGACAGAGAATACAGTGGCTGGGCCAACCTGTGCAGCGACATCCTCCACCGTTCGCATGGGGTAGTGCGGGCGTTTGATGGCAAGGTTTAGGTCCTTGGGGTTTATACAGATCCGAATATCACTCTTGTCCTTCTTGGAAGCAACGACCATGGTGGAGACCCACCGGGTGGGATCACTTATCTCCTTGATGATGCCCACGGCCACCATCTGGCGCAGAGTCGACTCCACCCTGTCCTTCATAGCAAAGGAGACGCGGTGAGCCGGGCGGACTACCGGATGGACCTCCGGGTCCACCTTGATTTCGCACTTGCGGGGTAGTTTGCCCAATAAATCGACAAAACGGTCGGGGTACTCGCACATGGGATCCATGGGGGTCTGCACCAGGTGGATATCGCGGTGGAAGGAAACCAAACCGAGGTCCTGGCACGCACTGGCGCCCAACAGAGTAACATTCTCAGATTCCAGCAGGAGGAAAGAGAGGGGCCGAGAGGCCTTCAGAACTGTGCAGATAAGGGTTGCCTTACCGACTGGAACTAGCACACTCCCCCCATATGCGTGGAGACGGGAGTCGTCAGCAGTAACCTTCTCACCAGATCTCATCTGCTGAAAGAGGCTTAACGACATAACATTTGCAAACGCCCCCGCGTCGACCTTCGCAGGAAAGGTCTTTCCATTCACAGTAACTCGAACTGATGGATCAGCTATCAAAGCATGTGCACCCAAGACGGAAAAAACAAGCGATTCATCATGGGAGGAACTGGTATCATAATCAGGGAGTTCGTCTGAAAGGTATTCGGAGCCATAAACACTATCAGTCACAGTCAGGTTGTGTAGACTCCTTCTCGGAGCAGGGACAGGCTGGCCCCTGGAACGGCACACTGCGGAGAAGTGATTCAGCTTCTTACAGAAATTACAAGTCTTTCCCAGCGCAGGGCAAACATTAAATTGATGACTGACGAAGTAGCAGTTCGGGCATCGACGAGGGTTGTCCCTCGCGGGCGCGGGAGTGCTACGCTGGCGTGGCGGGCCATCGTGCCGCGGGCGTTCAGCAGTACCGGCATAGTGAATGTCCTGAGCCTCAGGGGGAGATACGGAGTCGACAGCAGCAGCCATGCGAGAGGCATGCAAAGCCTCGATTAAAGTGAGGTCTGGCATCCTCAAAAGCTCTGCCCGTAGCTTCACGTCCTGTAGACCGTGAACTAGGACATCTCTGCCCATTTGGTCGGGGGTCAACGCGTCCAGGCGGCAACGCCGAGCCAGGTGACGCAACGATGCAATGAAGGTGTCGATGTGCTCCCCGGGTTTCTGGCGGCTGCTGAAAAACTTAAACCGCTCTATAATGCAATTGGTGGGAATGTCACACAGCGCGGCAAATTTATTCGTTAGACATATCGGATCCTCTGCATTCTCACCATCGGCGTACTCGAAAGATTCAAAACGTTCCATGGACTCCGGGCCAGCCAGGTTCAGGAGCAGATGTGCTGTAACCGCAGGGGTAACATTAGGATGAGCGATGGCGACATAGTGCTGGACGTCGCGCCGGAAGACAGTCCACCGGTGAACGATGTCGGAGTCAAACACCAGAACGTCAGGCTTACGACACGAGCTGGCCATAGTACATAAAGGGTTTGAAAGGAAAATAAAAATTTGGAGAGAACGAAACAAACCCGATAGACAGGAGATGCAGGGTTCAACTTTGTGACACCATGTAAAGACTTGTCAAACACGTAATGTCTTCACTCTTAGTTTGTTGAATACATTGTAGTCGTATACACACATATTGCCCTAGCTGTTCGTGGTCCGTTACCGGAGCTAGAGAGCGAGCTGGGGGTGGGAAGGTTACAATTATATTGAAGATAATGGGGAGTGGTTAGTAGTGGTGAGGTAATTATGTTAAAGGAACATGCACTGATCTACAATGATAGCCCTGGAATCTCTGCCTCCCTTCTTTGGGAAACATTTAAAGCATTTGTGCGAGGATCACTACTCTCTTCGCAATCATTTCTTAACAAAGAGAATAGGGCCAAACAAAAGACATTGGAAATGGAAATAAGGCAATTAGACATAGAAAATGCAATAGCACCATCTATGGCAATACACAATAAAACAGCAGTACTGAAATATAAGTTAAATAAGATATACTCAGACCAAGTTATAAAACTATATCAACATACAAAACAATTAAACTTGGAATTTGGTGATAAAGCACAAAAACTATCGCGCGTCAACTTCGTAAACTGGACGGGAAAAAACAATTTACAAAATTAGATCAGACAAGGGAGAAATATTAACACTGCCTAAAGATATTAATGATATATTTTTACAATATTATCAAAAACTGTACTCATCGAAAACGACAGAATAATCAGCAGGAATGGAAACATTTATACAGAAATGTAACCTTACAGGTTTAGATCAGAAAGAGAGAGAATCACTAGATGCAGAAATTACGGTAAAAGACATCGAAGTCAATTAGATCTTTAAAAGACGGAAAGGCCTCAGGTCCTGATGGTCTAAGCTCTGAATTTTATTTTAAAAAATACGATCTGATTTCTCCACGCCTACAGACACTATACAAATATGTTTATACTCAACAGAAACTCCCAGAAACTCTAAATGAATATACAATCATACTTATACCAAAAACGGATAAGGATCCTGAAGACCCAGGTTCATATAGAGCAATAGCTCTCTTAAATACTGATCAAAAAATATTAACCAAAATCCTATCTCATAGATTGAGCGTTGTGATTAACAAATTAATACACCCCGACCAAACTGGTTTAAATCCAAAACGTTATTCATTTTATAATTTGAGAAGACTATTCAATATTATAGATACAAATAGAATTCCTAATGCAGATCTAGCAATTATATCGTTACATGCTGAAAAAGCATTTGACCAGGTAGAATGGTCATATTTATTTTCGGCAATGGAAACATTTCAACTAGGAGAGAAGTACTGTACATGGATTAAAATGTTATACTCCAATCCAACGGCTAGAATATTAACAAACCAAATGTTATCAGCTAAATTTAATCTTTCTAGAGGTTGTAGACAAGGATGCTCACTATCCCCACTATTATTTGCTCTTGCAATTGAACCATTAGCAGAAAGCGTTAGAACCCATCCAGGGATACACGGGTACAACACTAGAGATACAAGGAATAACATTTCCTTATATGCAGATGATGTACTAATATATATCACAAAGTTAGAAACTAGTATTCCAAATCTATTAAATCTAATAACTCAATTTGGTCAGTTCTCAGGATATAGAATTAACTGGAATAAAAGTGAAATCATGCCAATACCAAAATTCAATTTAAATACATTGCAACAATCCCCTTTTAAAATAGTTAAAGATAAAATTAAATATTTAGGAATCTATGTAACTAAGACATATACCTCTTTATTTAAACTGAAATTTCCACTCTTACTTAATAAATTACACAAAAAAATGTTCAGTACTGGAAAACAATTCCCATTTCAATGCTTGGTAAAATTAATGCTATAAAAATGATCTTCTTACCGCAACTACTGTACCTATTTCAATTAATTCCGATATATATCCCAAAAAACGTTTTCAAAAAAGTCGACTCCATTGTTACAAGCTTTATTTGGGATTATAAGAATCATAGAATAAGGAAAAGACATTTATGTAAGTCAAAGAGCAACAAAGGTTTGGCTTTGCCAAATGTCTTATTTTATTTTTGTGCAGTCCATATTAAAAACATGAATTTCTGGCTGGAAGAAATGGATCATTATCCAGATTGGTTAAGGATGGAAAAGGAAGACTGTTTACCTTTTGAAATTGGTTCGATTATATTTTCTCCCACAAAATTGCATAAAAAGAACCTATAAGGAAAACCCTATAATACATAGTGGAATACGAATTTGGAAACAATTTAAAAAAAGCTTTAAAACTGAATAATATACCACTATGTCTTCCCATTGTAAATAATCCTTTATTCTAGCCATCCATATTGGATAGAGGTTTTATACAATGGAAACATTATGGAATTAATAAGATTGGACATCTTTATAGGGAAGGCATCTTTCTGTCATTTGAAGAGTTACAACAGAATTATGGACTACACTCAAATATTTTTTTCAGATATCTACAAATTAAAAATTATGTTAAATCTAATACACAAGTATATAGGACTAGGGAACCAGAAATTCTTGATGAATGTTTGAATAAGCATCCTAACACTGAAAAATTAATAGCTTATATTTATAACATCCTCTTAAACAATGAGGTACCACCGATGCAACTATATAGACACACATGGGAAAATGAGTTAGGCCACTCTATAACGAAAGACATTTGGGACGAAAGTTTACAACATATACATTTTACTTCGGAGTCACGTGAGTGACTACGTGAAGAACCTCGCCAGTGCGCCTGCTCATCCTTACGTCAGACGCCTTGACGCAAACGGACGTGAGGAGCAGAGCTCCTCCAGTGGTTTGTAGTTTTTCAACTACAAGGTAAGTACAAATGTTTTAATGTTTTCCAGGTCCGTTTACTGTGGGTCTATGGGGATTTTTTCCAAAGACGCCATGGGAAAAAACGGATAGGGGAAGAGGCGAGCGACACAGCCGACAGAAAGTCGGGAAAGTCGGGAGTCCGCGGTTAGAGACCAACCGCCTCTAAACCCCGGTACAGTCGCCAGCGGTGAGCATAGCGACTGTGGACCTGGGGCTGGTGAAAACACAGTCAGCGCCTGTCGGGCAAAAGCCGAAGTTTAAATCCCAACGGCCTACGGAGGGAGTCCCAGGCAATGGAAGTAGCTCCAGGGCTAGATACTGCTTTCGAGCGTATTGCCCAAATAGAAAGCCTTTTACATAGGCTGTTGGAGCAAAGTTCACTCAGGGAGGAGTGTACTGAAAGCCAAGCTGGTGGAAGCAGCTCAAACAGCTCCTGGTACAGGGCTAGATACTGCTTTCGAGCGTATTGCCCTAATAGAAAGCCTTTTACATAGGCTGTTAGAGCAAAGTTCACTCAGGAAGGAGTTTACTGAAATCCAAGTTGCTGGAAGCAGCTTAACAGCACCTGGCTCAGGGCTGATGGAATGCACCCTCAGGGATGAGGAGCGTGCTACGGGTCATGAGATTTCAGACCCCGACTCTGACGGTGAGGCTGTACAAGGCGATGAACGGCAGCTGCCAGATGTTCCACCCCTGGCAGTAGGATTCGCAGCCCCGTCAGGGTCAGGAGAGCCATTAGGAGAAGAACTGGCCTCCTTAATAAATTACTTGGTTTACCATCAGCTGGAACAGCAGGAGATGGATGAGACTGCAAGAAAGCAGGAGACCGCAAGTAACTGTGGGTTGCTGAAAGCAGAAGCAGTGAACCAGATTTTCTGGAATCAGTTGCAGAGTATATTAAAGCTGTTGGGTTCTGTTATAACTGCTTTTACCAGAATAGCAGATAACAGCCAAGAGATGACGAACTTGCATCAGGAAGCACTGGGGTTGCTATGCAGCACCCACTTCGAGATCAATTATCTGAGGAAGGTGCTATACGGCCTACTATGAATCCGAAATTCGCAGCACTCTGCAAACCAAGTAATATACAATTACCCAAATTACTCTTTGGAGAGGATCTCGGGAGACGTATTAAAGAGTTGGAAGATGAAGCGAAAACAGGATTGATAAAAACATCAATGGGTACACAGTCTGTAAAGAGGAAGTATCCTTTCAGACGTCATACGGATCCTAGACCAGGACCAAATCGCTCATTAACGCAGGGACGTAGCTGGCGGCATGCAGCTGGAGTGGTGGTGCTTCCGGGAGAATCCAGGGATCTCAGAATACTCAAATGACTCAAGAGGTAGGTGGACCTGGTTCTCATGGGAACATACTAACTGGATTAAGTCCAAAAGTTGGAGGCAGATTACGTCTCTTCTATAAACATTGGAAGAAGATTACTTCAGATGTGGTAATTCTGAATAATATACAAGGATTTCGAATTGAATTCAAACCAAATTATGATTTGTCTGTCCAGCATGTTCCTAGCAGAACTCTCCACTTTGCGAAGGAATGGAGGTTCAAGCTGCGCTTCAAAACCCTACATATGAAAGGTGTTTTTGAAGAATCAGTCTACCAAATTCACCAATTTGGGTCAAATATATTCCCTCAATCAAAAAAGGATGGAGGATGTAGGATGATTATAGACTTGACAAGTCTGAATCCTTTTGTTCAGTATCTGTTCACTTGCAAGATATGAAGTATCTTAAAATTTAAATGGATGAACCAATTAGGGCAGTTCAAAGCTCTGCCTAATGGGTTAACGTTCGTTCCCAGAATATTCATAAAATTGTTAAGATCAATTCTGGGGTTGCTGAGAGCCAGGTGCATGTACTAATGGCATACCTGGACGATGTCCTGATTATAGGAAGGACAAATCAGTCAACAGAAGCATGAGTTGCAGTTATGAAATCAAACTTTTGAAAGTTTGGGGGTTTCTAAATTCATCCAAAGAAATCAAGGTTAAAAACATGTACCTCGATTGATTATTTGGGGTTAACAATTGATTCAGCCCAAATGCAAATTACTTTCCCCAGTGAAAAAAGGGTGGAGTTGATTAAAGATTGCAGTAATCTGTTAAACGAGCAAAAACCTCTAATCAGACAGGTGGCTCGAGTACAGGGAAAATTAGTAGATTCCCAGCAGTCCAGTATGGACCATTACATTATCAACAGCTGCAGAGAAGAACAGGCACTTAGAATAAATGCTGCTCATTTTGATAGAACCATGCAAGTAACAACAAATGCTGTTTCTAATCTGCAGTGGTGGATTCTACATGTCTCAAGCAGTTCAGGCAAAGTGCTGATTGAACAACCTTCCATGATATTACAAACTGATGCCAGTGCACTAGGATGGGGTGCAACTGACTTAACATCTAGCTGCAGAGGCAGATTGAATCAGGAAGAGTTATAGTTACTGCAGACATGGGGAATTACCTATTTGGAGCTTTTAGGAGGTTTCTATGGACTCCAAGCTTGTGGTTCTAACACAACTAAAAGGAAGGTTCAAATTAAAATTAAGAAACACAACAGCAGTTGCTTATATTAATGATATGGGTGGAATTAAGTCGGTGTCATGTGAGAAAATAGTTAAATCAACTTTGGTCTTGGTGTATTGAACAGAACATTTGGATTTCAGCTATCTATCTACCAGGTAGAATGAACACGATAGCAGACACCAGGTCACGAAAGTTCCATGATAATAAAGAATGGATGTTGAATCAAGAGGTATTCAATGATATAGTAATCAGATCTGGAATGCCCGACATCGACTTGAATCATCAGCTATCGAGATATGTCTCATGGAAACCAGATTCAGGAGCAGTGGCGATTGATGCGTTCTCGCTACATTGGGGTGGTATGTTTTCATATGTATTTCCACCTTTCTTCCTCATAAGCCAATGTTTGCTTAAACTCAGGCAAGATACTGCTTCAACGGTATTGGTAGTACCAGATTGGCCTACACAGCCATGGTATCCGTTGATATTAGAATTAACAACACAAATGTTGATGTAGTCCCAAAAATGAGTAATTTATTGCTGCACCCTGTAACAGGGTAACAACATCCATTATATGATTGTTTGGATTTGTTGATTTGCAGGTTTTAAGAATGCCTTTTCTGGGACGAGGACTGTCTGAGCGTACTGTGGACATGCTTACGGCAGCCTGGAGGAAGAGCACTCAAAAACAGTACCTGTCTTATATTAAGAAATGGGAAGAGTTCTGTGTACAAAAGAATGTGCAATAAAGTACAGCAGATATTTCAAATGTTTAGAATTTCTGTCAAAACTTTATTATGATGAAGGTCTGAGTTGTAGTGCAATTAATTAAGCCAGAAGTGCATTGTCCTCATATTTGGTTCTGGAGTCAGAAAGAAACCCAATTGGGTCATACCCAATTGTTTCCAGACTAATGAAAGGAATCTTTAATTCCAAACCACCGAAACCTAGGTACATGACAATCTGGGATGTAAATGTGGTACTGAAACTACTTCGTGAATGGTCATCAAGTGTGTCTTTACCTTTGGCCAAGCTCAGTATGAAAGTATTAATGCTTATTGCATGAGTGACAACACAACGAGTCAAACACTTGGAAAATTACAAATATACAATATGGAAGTAACTGAGGATAAGGTTACATTCTATATCTATGACCTACTAAATCAAATTAGGCCAAGTGTGACAGGATTTAAAATTATACTAGCAGTATATCCAAATGATCCTTGTCTCGGTATTAAGATATATTTGTTACAATACATTGAGGTCACAAAGAATTTGAGAAATACGGAAACTGGGTTGTTGATCACACACAAGAAACCACACAAGAGAGTTTCAATACAGACTATTTCCAGATGGATAAAATAAGTCTTAACAGCTGCTGGTATTAACACTTATATTTTTACGTCTCACTCGCAGAGGGCAGCAGAAACGTCGGCGGACAGAGCAAAAGACGTCCCCGTCGATCATATCCTCGCAGCCGCCGGGTGGTCCAATGAGTTGATGTTTCAACATTTTTATCATCGGCCTATTGTTAATGCGGGATTGTTTGCAGAAACTATTTTAAGTTCTGTGTAAATTCCTCTGGTTTAAAGGGGATCTGATTAATTTCATTATTGAAATTAATTAATGCATTTGTGGTACAAATGTTATTATGAATGCATGATTGATTATTTCTCGTTCCGAGTCAATCAATGCAGTGAGAAGCCGGGAGTGATCCACGGCATGAAATCACAAAGCTTTAAAATCTTCACGTAGTCACTCACGTGACTCCGAAGTAAAATAGTAAGATTAAACGAACACTTACCTAAGTTTGAAGTTTGATCTTCATTTTATGAGGAGTTACGTATGTGATTACGTGCCCGCCACGACCCTACCCTCCATCATAAAGGTCAGATGGAAGTTCTTGTATCACTCGTTTTATTATGAGACTATATTACTTCGGTTGTTGTTTTTTGTGATTTCACACCGCTGCTTTGAAGATTGACGCGCAGGCCCACTGGCGGAGTTCTTCACGTAATCACCTACGTAACTCCTCATAAAATAAAGATCACACTCAAACTTAGGTAAGTTCTCGTTTAATCTTACTATCAATGCCCGTTAATGCCAGACATGCTTTAATACAATTTAAAGTCTTACACAGATTACATTACTCCAAAATAAAACTAAATATAATCTTCCCACATATTTCTCCTATCTGTGATAAATGCCTACATCTAGAGGCCAATTTAACACATACTTTTGCAAATTGTATAAAAATCTAAAATTTCTGGATTGATATTTTTAAAATAATTTCTGAAGTTGTTAATACTAAATTGGATCCAGACTCAAAACTAATAATACTTGGGATATCAGAACAAAGTTTAACACTCACAACAAGCCAAAGAAACTTCCTTGACTACAGTATAATAACTGGGAAAAAATTAATATTAAAATTTTGGAAAGGTCCTATGACCCCCACAATTAAAATGTGGATTGTGGAAATGTCGGAGACCCTACATCTAGAAATAATTAGACTTGTCTTAATGGACAAACAATAACTTTTTGTTAAAATATGGGCTCCATTCATTAACTATTTGAAGGGATTGATGGGCCCAGCACGAAAACCCAACTGAAGCTTGAACTCAGGATTAGATGTTAAATTATATTTCATAACCTAGGAACTTATCTCCAATGACGTATTATAAGTAACACATTCCACCTCTTTTTTTCGATATTTGTAATGCTTTTTTCTTTCTACCTCTCTTTTTATCTATATTTTAAAAAAACACTAGAAGCAGAATTAATCGACAATTGACAATTTTAATAATGTATGATTGATGTATATGAAAAGTTTATTTTTCTATTATAATATGTTACTATACTTTATAATATGTTTGCTTCTAATACAAATATTAATCAAAAAAATATATAATAATAATAAATACAATTAAAAAATTTTGAAGTAATGTTTGAGCAAATGGCTAATCTAGGGAAACGTGTTCAAGATATTGAGGAGGATTTAACTACAGAAATTAAGCGTGTCGAAAAAGACTGTAACGAGAAATTTGATTCCATTCTCAATACTACTAAAAACTACAACACGATTATGGAAGAAATGGAAGCTGCGATGAGTGCTATGTGTGAGGAGATAATGATCTTGCCAAAATGATCGATAAATGCCTGGATTTTGAAGCCAGATCGAGAAGGCAGAATTTAAGAATAGTTGGAGTAAAAGAGGGAAGGGATCTGGAGGAAAGCCTCGGGAGTTTGCTGCAAACTTACTTAAACAAGTATTTAAGCTGCCTGAAAACCAGAAAATAGACGTGGCTCACCGGGTTCGACGAGCTCAAACAAGGACAGGTGGCCCCGCAAGACAGATCATAGTGAAATTTCAAGACATCTCTGCTCTGGAAGATATTATGAAACGGATCCCATATGGATCGGATCTGATGTATGAAGGCGATAATTTAAAATTCGACCGTGACTACCCAGCTGAAATTGCTAGAAAAATGGACATGTTCACAAAAACAAGACAGATTTTGAAAGGAATTGCTAATGTAGGATATGGCATTATGTATCCTGCAAAAATGAGTTACTCTTACAAGACTGATGAACGTGCTTTCATTGACCCATAAAACGTATATAAATATGCACAATACGTTGTAAAGAGGACCGACTGATTAGGAGTTGGTCCCTTATAATATTACAGAGGAGAAGTGGCGAAGATAAGACTATTTTAAATAAAATAATGCGCTCGTTAAGATGGTGGAATCTTCGACGAGGCGATGGCTAGACATCTAATCTCCAAGGGGGTGTGAATTCAAGGTCGAACTGTTTGTCTCACTCTGATTGAAGGACTTGAAAACAAACTGTAGCCGGGGAACATGGAAAACAAAGCTGAGCCCGGGAACATGGAAAAATAACGCTAATGGATTTGAATATAAAAAATGATGATTTAAGAAAACTTTTTTTATAATCATTGAACCTGAGGGGGACCGATATCCTGGCGGGGAGATCTGCAAAGGCTACTGGGGAGACTTTAAACTAGAATGGTTGGGGGGAGGGACTCAAATAGAGAATGCTATTAGACAGTGTGTGAGGCAGGAGGCAGAGAAGGAAAGCACTCAGACCCAACATGTAGGGGGGAAAGAAGAAAACAATAATAAACAGAGAATAAGAGGTGGTGGGGTTCTTAAATGGGTGAGCAGAGAAGCAGAGGGGTGTAAAATGCGTAATGTGTCTCAATGGAAGGAGCGGAAGCAATAGGTAGCAAGGTGAAAAGTAAAAGTGGCAGGCAGACAAATCCAGGGCAAAAATCAAAAAGAGACACTTTTCAACATAATTGTATAAGGGGTAAGAGCGTTGTAAAAACAAGCCTGAAGGCTGTGTGTCTCAATGCAAGGAGCATTCGTAATAAGGTGGATGAGTTGAACGTGCAGATAGCAATTAATGATTATGATATAGTTGGGATCACTGAGACATGGCTCCAGGGTGACCAAGGCTGTGAGCTGAACATCCAGGGATATTCAATATTCAGGAGGGATAGAGAGAAAGGAAAAGGAGGTGGGGTAGCGTTGCTGGTTAGAGAGGAGATTAACGCAATGGAAAGGAAGGACATTAGCTTGGACGATGTGGAATCGGTATGGGTAGAGCTGCGAAACACTAAGGGGCAGAAAACGCTGGTGGGTGTTGTCTACAGGCCAGCTAGCAGTAGTAGTGAAGTTGGGGATGGCATCAAACAGGAAATTAGAAATGCGTGCAACAAAGGCAAAACAGTTATAATGGGTGACTTCAATTTACATATAGATTGGGTGAATCAAATTGGCAGAGGTGCTGAGGAAGAGGATTTCTTGGAATGTATGAGCGACGACAGATGGCGCAATGGGCTAAGTGTTCGGCTGGCAACCGGAAGGTAGCCGGTTCGAATCCCGCTTGGAGTGCATACTGTCGTTGTGTCCTTGGGCAAGACACTTCACCCACCTTTGCCTGCATATGAATGTGTGTGAGTGATTGGTGGTGGTCGGAGGGGCCGTAGGCGCAGATTAGCAGCCACGCTTCCGTCAGTCTGCCCCAGGGCAGCTGTGGCTACAGAAGTAGCTCACCACCACCGAGTGTGACTGAGGAGTGAATGAATAATGCGATGTAAAGCGCCTTGAGTATTAGAAAGGCGCTATATAAATCCCATCCATTATTATTATTATTATTATAGTTATCTAAACCAACATGTAGAGGAACCAACGAGAGATCAGGCTATTCTAGATTGGGTATTGAGTAATGAGGAAGGGTTGGTTAGCAGACTTGTTGTGCGTGCCCCCTTGGGCAAGAGTGACCATAATATGGTTGAATTCTTCATTAGGATGGAGAGTGACATGGTTAATTCAGAAACAACGGTTCTGAACTTAAAGAAAGGTAACGTTGAGGGTATGAGACGTGAATTGGCCAAGATTGACTGGCAATTCGTTCTAAAAGGGTTGACGGTGGATATGCAATGGAAGGCATTTAAAGACTGCATGGATGAACTACAAAAATTGTTCATCCCAGTTTGGCAAAATAATAAATCAGGGAAGGTAGTGCATCCGTGGATAACAAGGGAAATCAGGGATAGTATCAAAGCAAAAGATGATGCGTACAAATTAGCCAGAAAAAGCAGCATACCAGAGGACTGGTAGAAATTCAGAGACCAGCAGAGGAGGACAAAGGGCTTAATTAGGAAAGGGAAAATAGATTATGAAAGGAAACTGGCAGGGAACATAAAAACTGACTGCAAAAGTTTTTATAGATATGTGAAGAGAAAGAGATTAGTTAAAACACATGTAGGTCCCTTGCAGTCAGAAACAGGTGAATTGATCATGGGGAACAAGGATATGGCGGACCAATTGAATAACTACTTTGGTTCCGTCTTCACTAAGGAAGACATAAATAATCTGCCGGAAATAGCAGGGGGCCGCGGGTCAAAGGAGATGGAGGAACTGAGTGAAATCCAGGTTAGTCGGGAAGTGGTGTTGGGTAAATTGAATGGATTAAAGGCCGATAAATCACCAGGGCCAGATAGGCTGCATCCCAGAGTACTTAAGGAAGTAGATCCAGAAATAGTGGATGCATTAGTGATAATTTTTCAAAACTCTTTAGATTCTGGAGTAGTTCCTGAGGATTGGAGGGTAGCAAACGTAACCCCACTTTTTAAGAAGGGAGGGAGAGAGAAAACGGGGAATTACAGACCAGTTAGTCTAACATCGGTAGTGGGGAAACTGCTAGAGTCAGTTATTCAAGATGGGATAGCAGCACATTTGGAAAGTGGTGAAATCATTGGACAAAGTCAGCATGGATTTACGAAAGGTAAATCGTGTATGACGAATCTTATAGAATTTTTCGAGGATGTAACTTGTAGAGTGGATGGGTGAGAACCAGTGGATGTGTTGTATCTGGACTTTCAGAAGGCTTTCGACAAGGTACCACATAAGAGATTAGGATACAAACTTAAATCACACGGTATTGGGGGTTCAGTATTGATGTGAATAGAGAACTGGCTGGCAAACAGGAAGCAAAGAATAGGAGTAAACGGGTCATTTTCACAATGGCAGGCAGTGACTAGTGGGGTGCCGCAAGGCTCAGTGCTGGGACCCCAGCTATTTACAATTTATATTAATGATCTGGACGTGGGAATTGAAAGCAACATCTCCAAGTTTGCGGATGACACTAAGCTGGGGGGCAGTGTTAGCTGTGAGGAGGATGCCAGGAGACTGCAAGGTGACTTGGATAGGCTGGGTGAGTGGGAAAATGTTTGGCAGATGCAGTATAATGTGGATAAATGTGAGGTTATCCACTTTGGTGGCAAAAACGGGAAGGCAGACTATTATCTAAATAGTTGCCGATTAGGAAATGGGGAGATGCAGCGAGACCTGGGTGTCATGGTACACCAGTCATTGAAAGTAGGCATGCAGGTGCAGCAGGCAGTGAAGAAAGCGAATGGTATGTTGGCCTTCATAGCAAGAGGATTTGAGTATGGGAGCAGGGAGGTTTTACTGCAGTTGTACAGGGTCTTGGTGAGACCACACCTGGAGTATTGCGTACAGTTTTGGTCTCCAAATCCGAGGAAGGACATTATAGCCATAAAGGGAGTGCAGAGAAGGTTCACCAGACTGATTCCTGGGATGTCAGGACTTTCATATGAATAAAGACTGGATAGACTTGGCTTATACTCGCTAGAATTTAGGAGATTGAGAGGGAATCTTATAGAAACGTACAACATTCTTATGGGGTTGGACAGGCTAGATGCAGGAAGATTGTTCCCGATGTTGGAGAAGTCCAGGACAAGGGGATCACAGCTTAAGGATAAGGGGGAAATCCTTTAAGACCGAGATGAGGAAAAACTTTTTCACACAGAGAGTGGTGAATCTCTGGATCTCTCTGCCACAGAGGGTAGTTGAGGCCAGTTCATTGGCTATATTTAAGAGGGAGTTAGATGTGGCCCTTGTGGCTAAAGGGATCAGGGGGTATGGAGAGAAGGCAGGTACGGGATACTGAGTTGGATGATCAGCCATGATCATATTGAATGGCGGTGCAGGCTCGAAGGGCCGAATGGCCTACTCCTGCACCTATTTTCTATGTATTTCTATGTAAATACTAATATAAAATAATTAACTAATTGAACTAACTCAATAACACTAATCTACTATTGGGTAATACTGACTAATGTAAAATGTAATAAGGACTAATTTATTCCACGACACTAATCAATAACTAATTACTCCTAAGTTTAAGGATAATGAGCTAAATATATCGATAAAAAATCAACAATATACTAACAAACTAAAAAGGTATATAACAGATCTAGTCCAGCTGTGCGTAAATGAGGGGGGGGAGACTGAGATACTTGGAAGTTATCCAGGAATCTGAATCTGATTAACCCCTTGGAACCTGCTGTTGTCTAATATAAAGACTGGGACTTAATTGGGGAGCGAAATGTAATACATGTCGGTGTATACGTATACGGGTATACAACTAATATAGATACAAATATAAATGATGGCGTGGAAAATTGGGTTACTAACTATGGAGATGATACTAAGATAGGTGGTGTGGTGGATAATGAAATAGATTTTCAAAGTCTACAGAGAGATTTAGGCCATTTGGAAGAGTGGGCTGAAAGATGGCAGATGGAGTTTAATGCTGATAAATGTGAGGTACTACATCTCGGCAGGACAAATCAAAATAGGACGTACATGGTAAATGGTAGATAATTGAGTAATGCAGTTGAACAGAGGGATCTAGGAATAACTGTGCATAGTTCACTGAAGATGGAATCTCATGTAGATACGGTGGTAAATAAAGCTGTTGGTGTGCTGGCCTTTATAAATCAGAGCATTGAATATAGAAGTTGGGATATAATGTTAAAATCGTACAAGGCATTGGTGAGGCCAATTCTGGAGTATGGAGTACAATTTTGGTCGCCTAATTATAGGAAGGATGTCAACAAAATAGAGAGAGTACAGAGGAGATTTACTAGAATGTTGCCTGGGTTTCAGCAACTATGTTACAGAGAAAGGTTGAACAAGTTAGGTCTTTATTCTTTGGAGCGCAGAAGGTTAAGAGGGGACTTGATAGAGGTTTTTAAAATTATGAGCGGGTTAGACAGAGTTGACGTGGCTAAGCTTTTTCCATTGAGAGTAGGGAAGATACAAACAAGGGGACATGATTTGAGAATTAAGGGACAGAAGTTT
The DNA here is from genome assembly GCA_038087875.1 of Malacoraja senta. Taxonomy (NCBI): domain Eukaryota; kingdom Metazoa; phylum Chordata; class Chondrichthyes; order Rajiformes; family Rajidae; genus Malacoraja; species Malacoraja senta. The sequence continues at coordinate 427,652 of JAXLNO010004469.1, forward strand.
AGGGGTAACATTAGGGGGAACTTCTTTAATCAGAGAATGGTAGCTGTGTGGAATGAGCTTCCAGTGGAAGTGCTGGAGGCTGGTTCGATTGTATCCTTTAAAAATAGATTGGATGGGTATATGGACGGGATAGGAATGGAGGGTTATGGTCTGAGTGCAGGTAGATGGGACTAGGGGGAAGTATTTATTTAAAAAATAAAAAAAAAGTTAGGCACGGACTTGAAGGGCCGAGATGGCCTGTTTCCGTGCTGTAATGGTTATATGGTTATATTATATGGTTATACTGGTATATTTTAGTATATATTTAACGTTAGGTTAGTTGAAGATGCATTTAGATATTTAGACTTGAATTGTTCTTTTCTTTATGTATATATATCTCAGATATGAAGCGGCCTCTCTTCCTTTTTTTCAATATTTGGATAAGGGGGCGGAGCTGAATGTAAACAACATCTACGGAAGTTCATAAGAACTTAGCTACCACCTTTACGTGGGTTTCTTGTTATGGTATCCTCAGATACTATAATATAACTTTTTTTTCATTATTATTTCTTCATCATCTCACACTTGTTTTGTCTTTTTCAAGGTTTACATTAAAAGGGAGATGCCATATCGACTTATTGCAAACATAGGGTGCAACGAAGTGTTGATAACAAATGGTTTTAGGACCTGGCGAGGGGTGAGTAAAGATAAGAAGTAGGTACATCCCTTTCATATTCTCCTATCTTATTTTCTTTTTTCTCTTTTTTTCTTTTCTTCTTTAACTACTTCTTGTGGTTTAGGTTCACATGTGTGTTCCTGGAACACTTTTTAATTCACTCACTGACTGTCTTTGCTAGCTCTTTCTATCCTTTTTTTCTATTAAATTTGAAAAACAGAAGTGGTACACGAACTGTATCTCGGCAGATTGTATACGTTATTGCTGATTACTGTAATGTAAAATACTTCAAATAATTTTTATTTTTTTTAAGTAGAAAAAAAAGGGAGATGCAAACAAAATTTAACAGTTGTGGATGACCACCCAACACCTAGAGGTCTGAGGTACTTGGTTGCACTATATGACTTAAGGGTATTAAAATGATTCATAATGCAAGACGAAAAACAAAAGATGATTGGAGGAATTACGTTTTGTAGTTGGAATATAAGGGGCGCTAATGAACCAATTAAAAGGGGTAAGATTTTTGCCCAATTCAAATCACTAAATTCTGACATAATCTTTTTACAAGAAACACACTTGAAACATCAAACACAAATAAGATTGAAGGCAAATTGGATCGGGCAAATATTATTCTTCATTTACTTCTAAATCTAGAGGCACGGCTATTACTATTCGTAAAGGTATTCCATTTAAATCAAAGAATATTTTATCAGATAATGAGGGGTGTATCTTATAGTTACGGGAGAGATTCACTCTACCTCATTTACTACGTTAAACATTTATGCTCCTAATTTTGATAACCCTCAATCCTTTAATAACATTCTTGATATAATTTCAGAGTTTAATTATCAAAACGAGATAATAGGGGAGATTTCAACTGCGTTCTAGATCCATATCTAGACAAATCTGCAAAACAAAAGAGGGTTAACATAAAATCTAAAACTAGTGAACTCCTAAATACATATATATATAAAAACACAAACATAACAGATGTATGGAGGATTGCTAACCCAGTTGGATAAGAATGGAGAAAGAGGAATGCTTTCCTTTTAATATAGGAGCGATCCTTCTCTCCCCGATAAAATTTAACAATATAATATATAAGAAGAACCCAATTATTCGTAACACAATACAAATATGGAAACAGATAAAATTAACTTTAAAATTAAGAAACTTATCGCTTCTTTCCCCAATAGCTTACAATCCCACATTCAAACCATCTATTATTGCTAAAACGTTTACTCATTGGGAAAGAATAGGAATTAGAATGATTGGAGATATGTATGAAATGGGAAACATTCAATTTCAACAACTACAAAAAAAATACAGCCTGAAAAGTAATCAATATTTTAAATACCTCCAAATCCGAGATTATTTGAAAAAAACATATACAAGGATATCAAACTCTGACCAGACTTATTAGACGAAGGAATGAACAAAGGCAGAATCAAGCAATTTAATATCATATTTATATAATGTAATTTTAAATATAGAAACACCATCGACAGAATTAATTAGAATGGATTGGGAACGAGAATTATTGATAAAAATTCCGAATGACAGACGGGAAAAATACTTACTATATGTACACAAATGTTCGATTAATGTAAGACATATCTTAATTTAATTGAAAATTTTACATAGATTATATTACTCGAAACTAGACTGAATATTTTTTTTTCAAATATCTCCTCCATTTGTGACAAATGTTTATCGCAAAATGCCACTATAACACACTCTTTTGTCTCCTGCACAAAACTTTATAAATTCAGGAATGGAATTTTTGGAATTTTTACAAAACTATTTAATATAAAATTGAACCTCAGCACAGAACTGATTATCATCGGAACAATGGAAGACGGATGCAAGCTAAGTACGTTTCAAAAATCTCTCTTTAATTATAGCTTAATAACGACAAAGAAACATACTTAAACTTTGGGAAAATGCATTTACACCAACGCTTAAAATGTGCAATTCATATATGTCGGAAATTTTACATCTGGAAGAAATGAGATTCCTCCTAGCAGGTAAAGCAGAACTATTCTTAATGATTTGGTCTCCCTTTATCGACTTTTTGCAAGCATATGGTGCGACACAATCGCAAAATTAAATGTGTCAGAACCGGGTGAGGGGTGGGTAAAGTTATTAAATAGGTATTAAATAGGTATATCTCTCTTAATCTCTCTCTTTTTATTTCCTTTTTTTTCTTTTTCTGTTTTTTCGTCTCTCTCTTTACCATTTTCTACCTTTTTGTTTACCTGTTTCTTTCTTCGGGCTTTCTTTACTATTTCACGAACTAACACTTTCACCACTTTTTACGATACTTTCTTTTCCTCTATTTTTCCTATCTTCATTTACTATTTTAGTGTTAAATTAAAAATAAGAAGTTGTACATGAAATGTAATATCTCAGTGTGTATTAGGCACATATGTACTACAATATTGTACTTACTTCTAATAAAAATAAAAGATTGATAACACGGTTACAGACCCAGGAACGGAAACGACTACTGACAAGGAGAGCATGGCACATGAGACATCCACAACAGCTGCGGGACACAAACTTCAGGTGTGCATCTGTGGTTGGGAGAAATTAACATCAGTGAAGGGCTTGAAGATCCACCAAGGGAAGAAAAAGTGCTTGAGAGAGCAGAAACATGGGCCTCGCATTGACCAGTACTTCTTACGAAGCAACCAGTCAAATCAGTCGAGTGAAGCACAGCGACGGGACACAAACCAAAGTTCGCAGAGCATCAGCACCCATGTCACTGAAGAGGGTGATACAAGCACAGAAATGCCGGTGGAGGAGCCCACGCAACAACTACAAAGACCTCCATTGGAGGGAAAGATCAAAGGGCACAAACCTGGAGTGAAATGGCCCAAGGCTGTTGAAAAGAAAGAGTGGGAGACGGTCAACAGTGACCTTATACATATCTTGGAGCAACAAACGGGCACAGCAGTGGAAAAGCTTGAAAGGATGGGCAACACAATCTACAGCTATGGAGAAGAACGGTTTGGGGTGAGTAAAGGGAGAGGTGGAAAGAAATTACCAACACCAATCAAGTCCAGGAGGCAGCAGGAGATCGAGAGGCTAATCAGAGAGAGGAGACAGTTGAAAAAGCAATGGAAAAAAGCAACTGACGCAGAGAGAGAAGGTCTCATGCTACTCCAAGAGGACATCAAGAACCGATTGGCAACCTTGCGAAAAGCAGAGAACTTGAGGAAACTTCGCAAGAAGAAAGAACACACAAGAACACGGTTCTATAAAGACCCTTTCAAGTTCATCAAAGACCTCTTCGCAAAGGAAAAAAGTGGAACTTTGAAAACATCAAAACAGGAATTGGAGGAACACCTGGAAAAGGCCCACAAAGACACGAAAAGGCATGAGCAGTTGGTCATCCCACATGACATCCCGACTATTCAACCACCTGAATTCAACATGGACACCAGCCCTCCGAGATGGAAAGAGGTGGAGAACACGGTCCGGCGAGCAAGAGCAGCTTCAGCTCCGGGGCCAAACGGAGTACCATACAAGCTCTATAAGAACGCACCAGATGTGTTACGCTTTCTATGGAAGCTCATGAGGGTGGTGTGGAAGAAGCAAACAATACCTAAGGCTTGGCGAAGGGCCGGCGGCGTGCTAATACCTAAAGAAAAGGATTCGTCAGACATCAGCCAATTCCGGCCAATATGTCTCCTCAACGTCGAGGGAAAAATCTTTTTTAGCATTGTATCACAAAGGCTGTCCACCTATCTGGTAACAAACAAGTACATTGATACATCTGTACAGAAAGCAGGAATTCCAGGATTTTCGGGTTGCTTGGAGCATACAAGCATGATCTGGCACCAGATCCAAGCAGCTAAGAAGGACAAGAGAGACCTACATGTGATCTTCCTCGATCTGGCCAATGCATTTGGTTCAGTTCCCCATGAACTCCTTTGGGAATCTTTTGCCTTTTTCCATGTACCAGAGCTCATCACCACACTGGTCAAGAAATATTACCAAGACCTGCAGCTGTGCTTCACAACAGCTGACTTCAGTACAACATGGCAGCGCTTGGAAGTAGGCATCATGGCAGGCTGCACAGTCTCACCCTTGGCCTTTACAATGGCCATGGAAGTCATCATCAGGGCCTCAAAATGGGTGGTGGGCGGTGAACGAACCAGGGCTGGGCTCCGTCTGCCACCCATCAGGGCATACATGGACGACATGACAACACTAACCACTACTGCAGCATGCACCAAGCGGCTACTTGGAAAGCTGCAGGAGAACATCAAGTGGGCCCGAATGAAAATCAAACCAATTAAATCTCGAAGCATCTCCATAGTCAAGGGGGTGCTTAGAGACACAAGGTTCTGTATTGGTGACGACCCAATACCAACAGTGTCTGAGCAGCCAGTTAAAAGCCTGGGAAGATGGTATAACGCAAGTCTCAAGGACAAAGAGCAGGTGCAACAACTAAGGCAAGAAATTGTCAATGGACTGGAGAACATCAATCAGACCCTACTGCCTGGGAAACTGAAGCTCTGGTGCCTACAGTTTGGACTCCTTCCTCGGACAATGTGGCCACTGACCGTTTATGAAGCCCCAATAACAACTGTGGAGAAGATGGAGCGAACCATAACTTCATACGTGAAGAAATGGCTCGGTGTCCCACGATGTCTAACTAACATCGGCCTCTATGGCAAAGGGGTCCTGGAACTACCTCTCACTAGTCTAACAGAGGAATATAAGTGTTCTAAAGTAAGACTCCAGATGACACTGAGGGACTCTAGAGACAAGATCATCAGTGCTGTTGCGCCGCCCCTAGCAACTGGCCGGAAGTGGACACCATCTGATGCAGTACAGCAAGCTTCATCAGCCCTGAGGCACAAAGACATAGTGGGGCAAGTCCAGCAGGGAAGAGGAGGCTTTGGCCTTACGACAAGTAAACCAACTTGGCGAAAGGCCACAACATCAGAGCGGAGGACGTTGGTGGTTGAGGAGGTGCGGCGACAGGAGGAGGCCGCAAGAAGTGCAAAGGCGGTCTCTCTTGCCAAGCAGGGGCAATGGATGCAGTGGGAAGGTGTGGAGCGGAGGAAGATCAGCTGGAAAGAACTATGGGAAATGGAAGCAAGCAAGATCAGCTTCATCATCAGAGCGACATATGACGTGCTTCCATCACCAAAGAACCTCCATCAGTGGTACGGCGAGGATCCAACCTGTGCCATCTGCCCAACTCCAGCGACCCTCAAACACATCATGGTAGGCTGCAAGACCAGCCTCACGCAAGGGAGATACACGTGGCGGCATAATCAGGTACTAAAAAGCCTGGCATCAGCCCTTGAGAACAGGCGGTGTGCGACCAACTCCTTGCCTCCGAGAGCAAGCAACCCTCCCCTAAGGGTAATAACCTTTGTCCGAGAAGGACAGAAAACTTCTAAACTTCCTTCCACCAGATCAGAAGAAGGAAGCCAATGCAGGGCTAGTGACTGGAGGATGCTGGCGGACATCGGCCGACAACTAATTTTTCCACCTGAAATTGCTTCCACCACCCTCAGGCCAGACTTGGTATTCTGGTCCCCTTCACAGAAGACTGCTTACATCATAGAGCTCACAGTTCCATGGGAGAACTCTGTTGAGGAGGCCTATGAGCGTAAGAAGCTGCGCTACGCAGAGCTTGCAGCAGAGGCAACGCAGCGTGGCTGGAACACCAAAGTCTATCCAGTTGAAGTGGGATGCAGAGGATTTGTTGCGTCATCTACCATCAGACTGCTGAAGGAGCTTGGAATCCACGGTCAGGCTCTGCGGAAGACCATAAGATCACTCTCAGAGGCGGCTGAAAGAAGCAGCCGGTGGATTTGGCTCAAGCGGAAAGACCCATGCTGGGCCCCAAGTATGTCGGGGTGAATCTTTGGGACGGTTTGACACGGGACATGCGCTGAGGGTTGATCATCCTGCAGCGGGCCGCCCTTGTGGAGGGTGTATAGTGTTAAAAGGCCGAAACACCCAGTGATGCAAGGGTACACTACTGATGATGTGTCCTGTGCCCAACTGTCCTGAAGGTTACCCCCCCCTACCCCCCCCCCGATGTTGAGCGTCTACCACTCTCAACAATCAACGAATGTCGTGAAATGCTCCCCACCTATTGGCACAAGGGACTTCTTAACATCTTGTCCTGTGTATTTGATTCTTCACCACTTTTTACGATACTTTCTTTTCCTCTATTTTTCCTATCTTCATTTACTATTTTAGTGTTAAATTAAAAATAAGAAGTTGTACATGAAATGTAATATCTCAGTGTGTATTAGGCACTTATGTACTACAATATTGTACTTACTTCTAATAAAAATAAATTATTCAAAAAAAAGAGAGGTGAGAAAAACGTTTTCACCCAGAGAGTTGTGAATTGATGGAATTCCCTGCCACAGAGGGCAGTGGAGGCCAAGTCACTGGATGGATTTAAGATAGAGTTAGATAGAGGTCTAGGGGCTAGTGGAGTCAAGGGATATGGGGAGAAGGCAGGCACGGGTAAGATAGAGGACGATCAGCCATGATCACAGTGAATGGCGCTGCTGGCTCGAAGAGGCGAATGGCCTCCTCCTGCACCTATTTTTCTATGTTTCTAACAGCTTACGTACGAACTGCTGTTGCATAACGACAGGCTGTCAAAAGTAGAGTACACATGATCCCCAAAACCCGGATTGGATTATATGGTGGAATGTGTTGCATGCATAATATGTGTAGTGAAGATAATATAAGCATGTCTTAATTGGAAATTGATCACCCATGCGTCCACGATTTCCAGCGCCGCTTCCTTAATTAGCAAGGGATTCAGAGCATCGGGCCGTAGGGTTCTATCAACCTTCAGTCCCAAAATAGAAACATATAAACATAGAAAATAGGTGCAGGAGTGGGCTTTTCAGCCCTTCGAGCCAGCACAGCCATTCAATGTGATCATGGCTGACCGTCCCCAATCAATAACCCGTGCCTGCCTTCTCCCAATATACGTGTTTTCCGCTAGCCCCCATATCTCTATCTAACTCTCTCTTAAATCAATCCAGTGATTTGGCCTCCACTGCCCTCCGTGGCAGGGAATTGCACAAATTCACAACTCTCTGGGTGAAAATGTTTATTCTCGCCTCAGTCTTAAATGGCCTCCCATTAATTCTAAGACTGTGGTCCATGATTTTGGACTCGCCCAACATCGGGAACATTTTTCCTGCATCTAGCTGGTCCAGTCATTTTATAATTGTATATGTTTATATAAGATCCTCCCTCATACTTCTAAACTCCAGTGAATACAAGTCTGGTCTTTTCAATCTTTCCTCATATGACATTCCCGCCATACCAGGGATCAATCTCGTGAACCTACGCTGCACTGCCCCAATCACATGAATCCTTCCTCAAATTAGGAGACCAAAACTGTACACAATACTCCAGATGTGGTCTTACCAGAGCCCTATACAACTGCAGAAGAACCTATCAACTGCTATTATGAAATCCTCTTGTTATGAAGGCCAATATTCCTTTAACTTTCTTCACTGCCTGCTGTACCTGCACGCCAACTTTTCGTGACCGCTGTACAAGGACACCCAGGTCTCGCTGTACCTCTCCCTTATCTAACAACCCCAATGAGATAATATTAATAATAATAATAATAATAATAATAATAATAATAATAATAATAATAATAATAATAATAATAATAACAAACTTTATTTTTATTTTCATCTCCTAGTGGCAGCATGCTGTAAAGTATGCAAACTCGTTTGCTCCCTTAACTTTTAACTTCCACTGACCACTCTTTCGATGTTACTGGTGACTATTTGACTTCAAGACACCGTCTAACTGTTCATAAAGTGTTGATAACACTTTTACACGCCTTAATCGTGAAAAGGTTGGAGACACGAAGGAAAGGAGGATCCCCAAAGAAGGAACTGGGGAAAGCCACAACCACAGCTGCATTCCAGTATCATAGAAGCAATATCGAAAATGAACGATGAATTGAAAAACGTTCAGATAAATGAAATGAAAAGAAGATTTGGCAGTTTGGAAGAAATGGTGAAAGGAGTTTCGACCAAATTGAAGGAAGTCCAAGGAAAACTGTCTTTATTACAAGATGAACTTCGTGAACATAAGGATCAAATTGATATCTTGCGCACCCTGGGACGGGAGAGAGATTTGAAGATTGAAAAATTGGAACGGAGAATTAATGAAAACACTCGAGCACTTCAGCAACACAAGTCTAAAAATATGGACTTAGAAAACAGAAGCCGTCGTTTGAATTTACGAATTGTTGGTATGCCGGAAGGCCATGAAGGATATAACGATATAAAATATGCTTCTAAAATGATAAAGAAACATTCAACATGAGCACAATGAAAACCTTCCGTTCCTGGATAGGCACACAGGATTGGGAAGAAATCCGGTAATAAACCGAGACACTTGATCATTCGTTTTCATTTTTTTCAAATGAAGGAGAATATTCTCCAGGCAGCAAAAAAGTTGGGTGTGATTGAATATGAAGACTGCAAGTTTCGGTTTGTCCCTGATTATAGTTACGAACTTTTGGAAATAAGAAATACTTTTTATAATGTAATGTCTGATTTGTATAAGAAAAAACTGCGCCCAGCTTAATTATTTCCAGATAGTTGCATATTCGACTTTTCGACGGTAACTTTCGATTTTTTATCAGTCCTCAAGACTTCTCGGCATTTTGGGGAGTAATTGATAGCTGATTAAGTTATAATTGGAGATTTACTGTTCCTATTTTGACAACATTTCGTTTGGTAATGATTAAGAATTTAACTGGACGATATGTTTTTTCTTTTATATATATTCTTTTAAGAATGTCTTTGTTAATCCGTGTTCCCCTGTCGTTAGACAAACTAAGAGAACGCAGTTCTTGTTTTTCATATCTTGACCTTGGATAATAATAAGCAGCATTCCATGCCAGTCTGTATTTTTTTTTCTTCCCTCTCAAAGAGATAATAACGAATGTGTTATGGCGGAGTGGTTAAATATTATTCATTTCATGTTGAGCGCTGTTACTGGGAGAGATGGGATCGTGGAGGGGATTAGGTAGCTTGCTGACTGTTTATTGGTCAGTTTGGGGTTCTACAGGGGTGGGAGGGGGAGGGGGAGGGATCTTTTGTTCCCTATTTAGTGTTCTCGATTTGTGCAAAGTCTGAACTACAATATTGGCTGAAATGTCGTCACTTCTGGCTCCGCCCTAGATTTTTCTTCTTCCTGTATTATGAACTTTTAGGCTTCAAGAATGCTCATAATATCTTTGTTCAGGAAACTCATGTAAGGCAAGATGACAATTCACGATTTTTGGAGAGGACAGCAGTTTCATTCAAATTCACAGGTTAAGGTGAAAGGAGTCTCTATTTTTATTGACTCCTCAATTTAGTTTGTTCACCATGAAACAATTTCTGATCCATATGGCAGATTCTTGGTGATTACCGGTGTCCTCTATAGGCAAAAGGTCGCTATCGTAAAAGTCTATGCACCAAATATTGATCACCCTGAGATTTTTAAACAGTTAATTGCATCCTCTCCTAATTTAAATGACCACATTTTAATAATGGGTGGAGACTTCAATTGCTGTTTGAATCCCTCGATTGACAGGTCTACATCTGATCATGTGCTTCCAAATAAATCATCATATTTTATTAATTATTTTTTAATTGACTCGGGAATGTTAGAAATTTGTAGATTCTTACACCCAAATGATAAAGAATTTTCATTTTTCTCTAATGTATATCATAGTTATTCTAGGACCGACTAATTTATACTAGATTCTCGGCTGGTTCCATCGGTCATTGCATGTGAGTATGATGCAAATGCTATTTCTGATCATGCACCATTGAAACTATTGATCAAACTACCTGATTCCAAGTTTAATGCTAAACAATGGCGATTTAATGCTACTTTGCTTCGAGACTTAATCTTTATTAAGTTTATCAGATTGCTTTTTACTTCTTGACAAACTCTATTGAAGAGATATCCAATGTTATAGTTTGGGATGCTTTAAAGCCATATATTCGTCGACAAATTATTTCATACTCCGCGGGATTTTAAAAAAAAACACAAAAAGAAATACGCACATTGCCTGACGATATGAAAGGAATTGATAAAAAATATTCAATAGCTCCTTGTTTAGAGCTCTATAAGAATAGTTCAACTTCAATTGAGATATGATTTGTTATTAGTATCACCGATTGAGAACCAGTTACTTGAAACCAAAAGTCAATTTAATATACATGGCGAAAAATCTGGTAAATTACTTGCTAATCAATTGAAAGCAGTGTCGGCCAAGCGGCAGATTACTAAAGTGAGTAAACGGGATGGTACAGTAACTGTAGACCATGACGAAATTAATTAATCCTTTCAGAAATTTTATACCTCCCTTACCAATCAGATTTTCCTACTGATTCCAATATAATGCATGAGTTTTTAAAGAAACTGAACTTACCAAATTTACCATATAATGAGTCTCTGTTGTTAGATGAACCCATCACGGAAGAAGAAATACAGAAAGCAATTTTTCAATGAATCTGGTAAAGCTCCCAGTTTAGATGGGTTTACAGTAATATTTTAAAAGTATTTATCAAATTTATTGTCTCCATGGCTATGCAAGGTATTTAAAGAAGCCTTTTTAAGGAATAGATTACCACAATCATTTTATGAAGCTTCTATTTCTTTAATTCTTAAAAAAGATAAAGACCCTACTGAAGTGGCATCATATAGACCTATATCAATGTTAAATGTAGTTTTAAAATTCTTTCCAAAATATTAGCTATGAGATTGGAAAAGATTTTACCGCAAATTATCTCTGAAGATCAGAAAGGTTTTATTAAAAATCGTTACTCATATTTTAACGTTAGGAGATTATTGAATATTGTATATACAGCGTCTAATAAAACCCCAGAATGTGTCATATCACTTGATGCCGAGAAGGCGTTTGATAGTGTAGAATGGGAATACATATTCAATATACTTGAAAAATTTGAGATTGGTCCAAAATTTATCTCTTGGATAAAACGGACATATCTGATTCCTCAGGCTTCTGTATTTACTAATAATCAGAGATCCCCCTTTTTCAGGCTCTTTCGAGGTACTAGACAGGGCTGTCCCTTAAGTCCTTTACTATTTGATATTGCTTTGGAACCTTTAGCCACCGCTATTAGGGAATCCCCTGATATGTTTGGTATTTTCCGCGGGAGTAAGACACATACGCAATCTCTTTATGCAGATGATCTGTTAGTATTTATTTCTAACCCTGATAAATCTATTCCGGCAATAGTAGCATTACGTAATCAATTTAGTCGTTTTTCTGCTTATAAACTAAATTTTAGTAAGAGTCAGCTTTTCCCATTAAATAATTTTGTTTCGAGTTATGGACAGTTTCGATTTAGATTGACTACCGAAAGTTTTACTTATTTAGGTATTAAGATCACCAAGAAACACAAGGATTTATTTAAAGCTATTTTTATGCCTTTAATAGACCATATTAAGCATCAGTTCACTAAATGGTCACCAATGCCCTTATACTTAATTGGCCGAATCAATGCTATTAAAATGTTCATTTTACCTAAATTTCTGTATTTATTTCAGACGATACCAATTTTTATTGCCAAATTTTCTTTGATATTATAGACTCTAAAATGTCTTCATATATATGGCCGAATCAAAATCCCAGACTAGGTAAAAATACTTACATAAATCAAAAAGTTGGTGGTTTGGCATTGCTGAACATTAGACTCTACTATTGGGCAGTCAATGTTCGTTATTTAATATTTTGGACAAAAGATTTAGAAGATACCCAATGCCCTGGATGGATAAACCTAGAACGTGATTCCTTACAAGGGCTATCATTGGCTTATATTCTAGGGGCCTCGTTACCTTTTACATTTACGAGATTGAATAAATATACGACTAACCCAATAATAAGACATTCGTTCCGAATATGGTTTCAATTTCGTAAGTTTTTTGGACTAAATGATTTTATCTTATCGAGTCCTATTTTATCCAATTTTCTCTTCAAACCATCTAGTACTGATCAATTTTTTTTGTTATGGAACAGGAAGGGATAAGTAGCTTTTCGTGATTTGTTTTTGGAGGATTGTTTTATGTCTTGAACAACTCTCCAATAAATATAAATTACCCAATTTACACTTTTTTTAGATATTTACAAATTAGAAATGTTTTGAATGCTACTCTACCATTTTTTCCGCTACCACATTAACCCGAACTATTGGATTTTTTTACAGTTGAACCCTTATCAGAAAGGATTAATAACGACTATTCATGAGTTGATTTTGAAATTACAAATAGATACATTTGATCAAATTAAGAACGACTGGGAAAGATAACTCCAAATGTCTTTATCTATAGAGAAATGGGAAAGGATTCTTCAATTAGTTAATACCTCTTCAATGTGTGCTAGACACGCTTTGATATAATTCAAGGTTTTCACAGAGCTCATATGTCCAAATATGTTAGCTCGTTTTTATGGTCATATAAATCCTACCTGTGATAGATGTAACTCTGAAGTGGCATCACTGACCCATATTTTTGGACCTGCCCTCTTTTGGAAAAATATTGGAAATACATTTTGATACTATTTCGGTAGTCTTAGGAATAGATTTACAACCTCATCCTGTTACTGCAATTTTTGGGTTACCAATGTTAGATTGTATTCATTTGTCCCGCTCCGCCCATCGGTTGATTGCTTTTACCACATTAATTGCCAGAAGATATATGTTATTTAAATGGCAATATTCCAACCCTCCGACCACACTCCAGTGGTATTCTGAAACTATATCATGATTAAGTTTAGAAAAAATCAGAAGTGACATTGTTGAATCCTTGGTTAAATTTGATAAGACTTGGGGTAAATTTATTGAACAATTTCATACAACATAAATTGTTCCCTCTTTAACCGTTATAAAAAATATTTTACCTTCATAGGGTGGAACGGACTTGACGACAAACATATTGTTGAATTTCTCAGTTCAGATTCATATAAAATCTTAATATATCATTTATGAAAGCATCATAAATTATATATTAAAAACAAGGAAACACAATACATGAATTAAAATCCAGAATAAAAAGAATGATCAATGTCCTACAACGAGACACCGACACCAGTGTCTCCACAACTGGGATTCGCAGCGTGTAGTGCTAAACCTTATGTTTGACAAGGCTACAATAATTACATTTTTAGAGTCATTTATAATGCAGATGAATTTATACATATGATTTCTTAGGATAGCTTCTAATGTACTGAGTCCTGCAGCGACAAACGTGTTACTAGCACTACACCATCTAGGTTGCATATAACCATATAACCATATCACAATTACAGCACGGATACAGACCATCTCGGCCCTTCTAGTCCGTGCCGAACACTTATTCTCACCTAGTCCCATCTACCTACACTCAGACCATAACACTCCATTTTACTTCGGAGTAACATGAGTGACTACGTGAAGAAGGCCGTCAGCCCGCATGCGCGTCCTTACATCTAGCGCACTGCGCAACGCGCTGATTGGCAGGCGCGCTGCTCCTGCCAGCGGTACGTTTAAACCTGCAGGTAAGTTTTAATCTTCCCAGGTTATGTTTTCTATTAGAGGAATCTCTTCTATCGGAGTTTTCCTGTTGGATTCGGGTCGAAGTCGGGACGGGCCGCGGGGAAACCTGTATGGACCGCGGGGTAATCCTAGTTACGGACCGTGGGGAATCCCGGTCACGACCTCGGAGTACCCGGCCACGGACCGCGGGGAAGTGCGGGTAGCGTGCGGCGCTCAAAATTCGTCTTCCGAGTCGCTGGCGGTGGAGCCAGCGGCTTCAGACACGTGCCGGTAGCACCTTGGGAAACCCGCTTGGAGGGTAAGCCGCTCAATTATATATCCCTCTCTGAGGAGGGGAGCGTAGGGAAGCGGCCCGTTGACTCAAACGAGTCGGGCCAGGAGGATTCACGATCGTTCTTCAATAGGTAGCGTCTGCGGACGTCTAACCCGCATGGAGCACTTGATGGAGAGGTGCTAAAAAATGGTATGCTCCAAGGAGGGAGTTTTATCACCGCGGGTCTCCTCTGGGCGCGCGGCAGCGCCAGCGGCACCTGTTTACAGGGCTGCACAATGTTTCCCTCTCTGAGGAGGGGAGCAGTCATGGTCAGTTCTGTCTGACTCGGAGTTCGGTACCACGAGGCACGAAGGGTATGATCCGTGGAGGGGCCATATCAGCACAGGTCTCCTCGGGGCCTTCCGGCAGCACCTGTTTCAGGGCTGCTTACTATCGCCCTCGCTATGGAGAGGAGTGTGAGGGGTTAGTATGTAACTGACTCCAAACTGGGAAGTATGTCCGTGGAACATACTGGGTACAGAAATGACTGTCATGACATCCAGGTTTGCGACATCCACGCATGCGAAGGAGTGCTGCAGGAAGAGTGGTTCCAGCCGTTGGCAGCAAAACCTCACGTCACGTAATAAAAGGAACAGGTGATGGCTGTGAGACACAATGCACCTGTAAATTGTTCCGGAAAGTGCCGGCAGTGAACAGCGCTATCAGGGGTGACTTTGGAGGGGCATGGAAACCCAGGAAACCAGCCGCCGAATCTTCTCTTCAGGCAAGCCTATTCAACAGTTGGACCAGCATGAGGGAGCTAAAGCTGTCGAACTACGAGTACAGCCTCATCGTTTCGGCAACAACACACCCCACGCCTCCATCGGCAGTAAGCGGTTCACTGAAGCTGGTGGCAGCCAGCAAGCTGGGCAGAGGTCTTCAGGTCAAGGCCCAAGCCGGTCTCAGGAAAAATATGAAATCCACGTGCCCTACCAGTCCTACTCTCCAATCAAGGACAGAAATAAAACCCGCATCAGGGGCCTTTGGGCTTACCACAAGACCACCGGTAACCATGAAGGTAGGTGGGTCTGGTTCCTTCCGAAACATGGGGTATGTGGACGATTTACAAGTTGGTATATTTACGCTTATGTTGTATGTGACAAAGTGAACATGTGATTAGTTTATACTGCACATATACAAGGATTCCAAGCAGGCTTGGAATTGTGGCCAGAGTTGTCTTTCAAAGTAGCCTCAGGATTACGGCCAGGTTTGCCTTTTGAGACAGGCACGGAAATATGGGCAGGCACAGAATGATGGCCAGAGTTGTCTTTCAAAGCAGACTCAGTATTATGGCCAGGATTGCCTTTCGACACAGGTTCAGAAATATAACCAGAGTGTTTTTTGTCAAGCCAGGCTCGGAGCTATGGCAGACATGGCCTGATCATTGTGTATGATGTAGGATGTCGGTTCATCCTTGATTTACTCGCATGTGCAGTATAAACATTTCAGCATAGCAAACGTCGTTACTGTCTAACCAGATTTCCATAGGAGCGTTATGGCATACATTGATCTCAAAGATGCATACTGTTCAGTTCTCATTCACAGGGACACCTGGGATATTTGAAATTTAGCTGGATGGGGCAATGATAAGAGTTAATGCGTTGCAAAATATGCTAACTTCAGTTCCCAGGCTATTTACCAAATTACTAAAACCGGTGCTTGGGCTGCTTAGAGCTCAAAAACAGTTGTTATGGCCAACTACATGATATTCTAAACGCTGTATTTTGCTAAAATTAAACAGTTTCGGCCGCACACTATATTTTGGGAAACTGGGGTTTCTCATCCCAGTTAAGTTTAAGTTGATACCAACTAGAGTTATTGGTTACTGGGATCTATCATTAACTCTATTAATTTACTGTGACTCCGCCCTGCGGCTAGAGATTGGTATTAACAAAAGCCTGTAACCTTGTTGTTATGAAGCAGCCTCTATTCATCAAGTGTAATTGGCAATATAGTGGCTGTGTTTTCAGCTGTGCATTTGGACCTTTGCATTATCAGAACTTACAACGTGCAAATGGGTAACTTCTTCAGTGCCATAGAGGTCATTATTAACAGACCTATGCTATTACCAGCTGTAGCTATCAAATTCACAATGGTGGACGAACAGTATTCAACATTGCTCCTGTAACTCTTGCTCAGTAACTCTTCAGATATATTACAAACTGACGCTAGTACTCAAAGATGAAACATTACGAATACCATCTCTAGTTACGCAGGCGAAAGGGCTTTGCATGGGTTACCAATTTTCAGTTATATGGTATCAACTACCTGTAAGACACTAGGTGTATTCTATGGGTTAAAAGTTTATTGTGCGCATATGCATAATCTGCATGCTCAATTCCAAGTTGATACACTATGGTGGTGGCATATGTTAATCACAAGGGTGCAGTCATGTTAAATACCCTGTGATAATATACCTAACCTCATTGGGCACTGGTATATCATCACGTTTAAATCTATGACAACGCAGAACGGATGTTGTATCATAAAGTATTTAATGACATTGTGGTTCGATGGAACACGGAATATCAATATGTTTACATCCAGGCTCAATCACCATTGTAAAAATATGTGGCACAATGGCGATAGATGTATTCTCGCTACACTGAGAAGGAATGTTCTTTATGTTTTTCCTCCGTTTTGTCGCATCAGTCGGGTCATGCACAAAATCCAGCAAGATCTCGCCTCAGGCATTTCGTACTGCCTGCCTGGCCTATGCAGCCATGCTTCCAGCTAACTTTTGGGAATACTTTAGGACCTTATATGGTTACCCTAAACACAACAATTTTGTGGGTTACCCCGTGACTCGGGAAACCATCCTCTGCATGATAAATTCAATTTATAGACTTGCAGACTCCGAGAGACCGTTCCGGTGTCTCGGGTTGCCAGACTATACTATGTACGTGCTCATTGCAGAGTGCAGGGATAGCACCGAATAAGCAGCACATTTTCCTCATCAGGAGATGGGAAGGGTTTTGTTTTAATGCCAATGCGGCACGGAAATGAGGTTCAAACGAAATTTGGTTTCTGCAGTCATACAAACAAGTAAAAAGAACCAAGACACAACATAATTTATACAAACATCCATCACAGCAAATCTCCTCCTCGCTGTAATGGAAGGCAAAGTCTTATCTCTCCCCTGCACTCCCCATTCTCCTCCCGATGTCAGAGTCAGAGCCCCCGGCGGGCGATGGTAAATAAGTCCCGCGGCCATTCAATCGCACCGGGCCATGCAAGGCCGCGCTCCGGGTCTTGATGTTGGAGCCCCCGGTAGCGCTAGCAAGTCCCGTGGCCATCCAAGCCGTGCCGGGCGATGTTAGACCCAGCTCCAGGTCATCTTCAACCCCGCAACTCGGGCGGGAAAAGTTGCCGTTGCGGGAGCCCCGAAAAACGTTCTCCCACCTGGGACCAGCGAGCTCCCGATGTTACCGTCCACTAGACCTGCGACTGGAGCCTCCGAATCTCCGTGGTCGGGTCACAGCCGCGCGTCACCGCAGCTCTCCACGCTCCGAACTCGGCCAGCTCCGCGATGGTAAGTCCGCAGGCTCCGCGACTGGAGCCCCAGGTCGTTCCGGTTGGAGGCCTCTCCACGGTGCTAGGCCCCAACGACAACGGAGACCCGACAGAGAAATGTCGGGTCCTCCGTACAGGGAAAATATTTTAAAAGTTTCCCCCTCCCCCCCGCCCCCACATATACACAGTTAAAAACAATATAAAACAACACAAACAACTACATTTAACTAGACAAAAAAAAGAGAGACGGACTGCAGTCGAGCCGCTGCCGTTAGGCGTCGCCACTTCCGGAATTAATTTGACAATTAATTAAGTTACAGTACCATTAACTGTGCCAACGTGCTTTCTCATCATAGTTGCTGCAGCGATCGGGACCCACACTGTCGGGTCCCACCCTCTGATATCCAGATTTCTAAAGGATATCTTTAACGCAAATTCTCCTAGGCCCAGGTACTCGGAGATATGGGATGTTAATAATTGATCTGAAACTGCTTCGCCAACAGGGCCCAGCTACATCTCTATCCCTGGTCAAACTCACTTTCAAAGTGGTTATGCTCATGGCGCCAGTCTCAGCGCTACGGGTCCAGCCACTACTTAAATTGTGACTGGAGAGGATGGTTACATCTGCTTATAATATAATATTTTATTTTTATGATGTAGCTAAGCAGAGCAGACCAGGGGCGTCAGGACCTTAACTGTTTTTCATGGCATACCCCATGGACCTTTGGTTGTCTGTGGTCACACTTGTACAACAACACTTCAAGGTCACCAAGAGCCTTAGAGGCTCTGCACTAGCAATGTTTGTTAGTTAATATAAACCCCATGATGTTATCAATCCAGACCATCTCCAAGTGGGCATGCGGGTTTTGGCTTATACAGCAGTAGATACTAATATTTCCTATCTCACTCCACTAGGGCTGATGCAATATTAGGGCTGCTATAATATTACGTTCCGCTGGACCACATTCTATCGGCTGCAGGATTGTCAAACGAACGAACTTCCCAACATTTTATAATAACCCATTGCCAGACCGCTTTTTTTTTGCCAAATTACATTTATGTTTAGTTTCATAGTTGGTAGGGTTCACTATTATTTTCCTTTGATGATTAAAGCAACAGCATTTTTAACAAACTATGTCATGGCTGAATGCATTAATCATTTTTACTCATCCATGGTCAATTGATGCAGTGTGTGACGCCTGGAATCGTATCCGGCATGAAATCACAGCGCTTTAAGATCTTCACGTAGTCACTCACGTGACTCTGAAGTAAAATAGTAAGATTAAACGAGCTTACCAGTTTGACGTTTGATCTTTATTTTATGATTTACGATGAGCGATTACGTGCCCACCGCTGGCAACCCTCATATTATAAAAGTCATCTGGTAGTTCTAGTTCTCTCCAATCTTACTTTGTTCAGTTCAACTACTGTTATCTGTGATTCACACCGCTGCTTTGAAGATTGACTCGCATGCGGGCTGACGGCCTTCTTCACGTAATCGCTCATCGTAACTCCTCATAAAATAAAGATCAAACTTCAAACTGGTAAATTCTCGTTTAATCCTACTATTCCTTTCCCGCCCATATACCTATCCAATTTATTTTCAAATGATAAAATCGAACCTGCCTCCACCACTTCTACTGGGAGCTCATTCCACACAGCTACCACTCTCTGAGTAAAGAAGTCCACCCTCGTGTTACCCCTAAACTTCTGTCCCTTAATTCTCAAATCGTGTCCTCTTGTATGAATCGTCCCTACTCTCAATGGAAAAAGCTTATCCACGTCAACTCTTTCTATCCCTCACATCATTTTAAAGACCTCTATCAAGTACCCCCTTAATCTTCTGCGCTCCAAAGAATAAATACCTAACTTGTTCATCTTTTCTCGGTAACAGGTGCAACATTATATTAAATCTCCTCTGTACTCTCTCTATTTTGTTGACATCTTTCCTATAATTTGGCGACCAAATCTGTACACCATACTCCAGAATTGGCCTCACCAATGCCTTGTACAATTTTAACATTATAACCCAAAGTTGTTTCCTTATCAGTGTTCTCATGGCATCATTATCTGACACCTTTAGTCTCTGCAAACCTGTGTTTACATAGTTCGACCACAGGGTCGCAGAATAGAGGGGTGAGCTATATGCTCTAGAAATCGACATTTTCACCACATCTACACACGCACCAAACTTACGCAAGAGATTTTTTCGCCTGTACAGGCAGGCAGTACGAAATGCCTGCGTGGTTGCCTATAAATATCCTTATCATCTGTCATTTGTTCTGTAAAAAAATGCCGTTGATATTATTGTCAGATCATTTTAAATCAGGAAATTATATACGTTTATCCTCTTTGTTCTATAGGTCATAACAGCACTCTTACAAGCATTATATTTAATATCATGTTCCACACCATACACGTAACATATAGTAAGGAGCTGCTGCAGACCAGCGCTAGGGTAGCTAATGTAACCCCACTTTTTAAAAAGGGAGGGAGAGAGAAAACGGGGAATTACAGACCAGTTAGTCGAACATCGGTAGTGGGGAAACTGCCAGAGTCAGTTATTAAAGACGGGATAGCAGCACATTTGGAAAGTAGTGAAATCATTGGACAAAGTCAGCATGGATTTATGAAAGTTAAATCATGTCTGACGAATCTTATAGAATTTTTCGAGGATGTAACTAGTAGAGTGGATAAGGGAGAACCATTGTATGTGTTTTATCTGGAATTTCAGAAGGCTTTCGACAAGGTCCCACATAAGGGATTAGTATACACATTTAAAGCGCGCGGTATTGGGTGTTCAGTATTGATTTGGATAGAGAACTGGTTTGCAGACAGGAAGCAAAGCGTAGGAGTGAACGGGTCTTTTTCAGAATGGCAGGCAGTGACTAGTGAGGTACCGCAAGGCTCAGTGCTGGGACCCCAGCTATTTACAATATATATTAATGATTTGGACGAGGGAATTGAATGCAACATCTCCAAGTTTGCGGATGACACGAAGCTGGGGGGCAGTGTTAGCTGTGAGGAGGATGCTAGGAGGGTCCAAGGTGACTTGGATAGGCTGAGTGAGTGGGCAAATGCATTGCAGATGCAGTATAATGTGGATAAATATGAGGTTATCCACTTTGGTGGCAAAAACAGGAAAGTAGACTATAATCTGAATGGTGGCCGATTAGGAAAAGGGGAGATGCAACGATACCTGGGTGCCATGGTATACCAGTCATTGAAAGTCGTTATGCAGGTGCAGCAGGCAGTGAAGAAAGCGAATGGTATGTTAGCATTCATAGCAAAACGATTTGAGTATAGGAGCAGGGCGGTTCTACTGCAGTTGTACATGGTCTTGGTGAGACCACACCTGGTGTATTGCGTACGGTTTTGGTATCCTAATCTGAGGAAATACATTCTTGCCATAGAGGGAGTACAGAGAAGGTTCACCAGACTGATTCCTGGGATGTCAGGACTTTCATATGAAGAAAGACTGGATAGACTTGGCTTGTACTCGCTAGAATTTAGAAGATTGAGTGGGGATCATATAGAAACTTACAAAATTCTTAAGGGGTTGGGCAGGCTAGATGCAGGAATATTTTCCCCCATGTTGGAGAAGTCCACAACAAGGGGGCACAGTTTAAGAGGGAAATCTTTTAGGACCGAGATGAGAAAAGACATTTTTCACACAGAGAGTGGTGAATCTCTGGAATTCTCTGCCACAGAAGGGAGTTGAGGCCAGTTCATTGGCTATATTTAAGAGGGAGTTAGATGTGGCCCTTGTGGCTAAAGGTATTAGGCGGTATGGAGAGATACTTAGTTTGATGACCAGCCATGATCATATTGATTGGCGGTGCAGGCTCGACGGGCCGAACGGCCTACTCCTTCATCTATTTTCTATGTTTCTATGCTAGATGGACTAAAGACCACAAGATCATCTGCATACAAAATATGGTTCAGTAAAATATTACCAACCATGCACCCAGTGTTACATGCTTTCAATTGTTTGGACAGATCATCAATATAAAGATTAAAAATGACTGGGGACAAAATTCCCCTTTGTCTAACACCATTGCTAACCCCAAATAGGGATGATACCCTATTGCCCCATGTTATTTGCTTAGTCTGGTGGGAATACCAGTAGGCCAGAATTCTCACAGTGTTTAGGCACCCCTCTGACTCATTTAACAAACAACTTTCTGTGATTAACACGATCAAAGGCTTTGGAAGCATCAATAAAGCACAAAAGGATTGAAGAGTTGTTGCCTCTATATTTGTTTACAATCTCCTTTACGCCATATATGCATGTCACTGTCATGTTTGGCTTTAAAACCAAACTGGTTATCTGTGGAGTTAAAAAACTCATTCACTCTATCCAGCAGAACTCTTTCTAAAACTTTTGCCAAAATGCTGGCTAAAGATATGGACCTGTAATTATTTAGGCTACCTACTTTACCAACTTTGTTCTTAATGACAGGTACTAACAGAACAGGCAACATTGAGTCTGGTAACAAGCCATGAATCATAAAGCCAATTAGACAAATAGAAAGGAGAGGAGCTACGTTCATACTCGCATACTTAAGATGTTCAGGTGAAATATGATCCAAGTCACTTGCTTTGTTGTTGGACAGCTTGTTCATGGCATAATGCACCTCATGTGACATAATCACCATTGAGTCTTTACTCTCTATATTGTCCACCTTAGTCCAACAAGTCACCTTAGACACAGTTGAATAAAGTACTATAATGTTGCCGTCATAAATCCGCGATATTAGCTGTTCCGGAGATTCCATCATTTTTAAAGATGAAGCTCATTTGATAATTTTTAAAGATGAAGCGAAAGCATACTTACACCTTGCATTAGTGAGATTCTTGTACTCAAACACAGGCCCCTGTTTGGGTCGATCTGCCATAGCCCATGATTTAGTGGCTTCACGGGCTTCAGCAAGATACTCAGTTACATACTGATTCCAGCGAGGCCTGATGTTGTGTGTCTTACTTGTATGCTTGCAGTAGGGATTACTGCCTACATATAGAGCCCTTACAATATCATTATACATGCAGCAGATATCTATTCTATGCTTCATATCTTTACAATTATCATTACTATTGATCATTGCATCTTTAGCTAGATGAATATTGTTTAAGGATTTATCTGTATGGGCATAATAGGCTAGGATGTCTTCCTTTGTGAGCGTTGACCAGTTCAGTCTTCTGTGTTAAAGCTACTTCTATCGCTGGACACCACGGGTATGTGCACAACATTTATTGTCATGGCAACAGGTATATGATCAGTCATTGCTGCCCCGTACAAAATGATCATACACACCAAGGACGCATGTGCAACAGCTGTACTAATACAATGATCCAGCCATGACGTAGTGTGCCAGGCCTCAGTAATATAATTATAACTATCTGTAGGTAAAAGCACTTTGCTTGACAATATTAAATGATTATCTTGACAGAACTGAGCCATATCATTAGCTAACAATTCATATCTGAGATATCTGCATTCAAATCCCCAATGACACATACACGACAGTAATTATTGTTTTGAATAAAAGAATAGATGAAAGCAAGCTCATTTAAATATTCATCCTCATACTGATGGCATTCATAGGGTGTATATACATTAAGGATAACAAGTTCCTTGTTGTTGTGAGCAAAGTGTACTGCAATACACCAGTCAGCATCAAGGCGAACCACATTTATTGATGAGTCAACCTTCTTGTTCCATAGAATAGCCACACTCCCTGGTATCCTACCTCTGACTATTCCCATGCCAAGGAGAATAATATGCCCCCTTGTTTTGCCACCAAAGTGGATAACCTCACATTTATCTATATTATACTGCATCTGCCACGTATCTTCCCACTCACTCAACCTGTCCAGGTCACCCTGCAAACTCCTAACATCCTCTTCGCAGTTCATATTGCCACCCAGCTTTGTGTCATCCGCAAACTTGCTAGTGTTGTTCCTAATTCCATCTTCCACATCATTAATATATATGGTAAGCAGTTGCGGCCCCAACACCGAGCCTCGCGCCACTCCACTCGCCACTCTCTGCCATTCTGAAAAGGACCCGTTCATTCCTACTCTTTGCTTCTTGTCTGCCAACACATTTTCTATCCACGTCAACACCCTATCCCCAATACAATGTGCTCAGTTTTTAGTCACCAGTCTCCCGTGCGCGACCTTATCAAAGGGTTTCTGAAAGTCTAGACACACTACATCCACTGGCTCCCCTTCACCCATTTTACTTGTCACGTCCTCAACAAATTCCAGAAGATTAGTCAGGCATTAGTCAATCCTTTCATAAATCCATGCTAACTTGAACTAATCATTTTACTTATGTTCAATTGCCCCATTATTACCTATTTAATAATTGACTCCAGCATCTTTCCCACCACCGAAGTAAGGCCAACTGGTCTGTAATTCCCCGTTTTCTCTCACGCCCCTTTCTTGGAAAGCGGGATAACATTAGCTACCCTCCAATCCACAGGAACTGATCCTGAATCTATTGAACATTGCAAAATGATCACCAATGCGTCCGCGATTTCTAGAGCCACTTCCCTGAGGACCCTGGGATGCAGACCATTAGGCCCAGGGGATGTATCATCCTCCAGTCCTTTTAGCCTACCCAATATTATTTCTCGCATAATGAACATTAATTTCATTTCCTCCACCCCTTAGATCCTCTGTCCGCCAGTTCTTCTGGGAGATGTTTTGTGTCTTCCTTAGTTACGATACGATATAATTTTATTGTCAGAGCACGTCTGAAATTTGTTTTTGCATACAGTAAACTTAAGAACATGACACTCATTAGAGTCCAA
>JAXLNO010004470.1:0-22500 GCA_038087875.1 Malacoraja senta
GCAAGTTGGGCTGAAGGACAGGGCCTGTTTCCATGACTCTGGGACTAGTGTAGATGGGGCATGTTGGCGGTGTGGGCAAGTTGGGCTGAAGGAAGGGCCTGTTTCCGTGACTCTGGGACTAGTGTAGATGGGGCATGTTGGCCAGTGTGGCAAGTTGGGCTGAAGGAAGGGCCTGTTTCCGTGACTCTGGACTAGTGTAGATGGGTCATGTTGGCCGGTGTGGGCAAGTTGGGCTGAAGGAAGGGCCTGTTTCCGTGACTCTGGGACTAGTGTAGATGGGGCATGTTGGCCGTGTGGGCAAGTTGGGCTGAAGGAAGGAAGGGCCTGTTTCGTGACTCTGGAACTAGTGTAGATGGGGCATGTTGGCCGGTGTGGGCAAGTTGGTTGAAGGAAGGGCCTGTTTCCGTGACTCTGGGACTAGTGTAGATGGGGCACGTTGGCCGGTGTGGGCAAGTAGGGCTGAAGGGCCTGTTCCGTGACTCTGGGACTAGTGTAGATGGGGCATGTTGGCCGGTGTGGGCAAGTTGGGCTGAAGGAAGGGCCTGTTCCGTGACTCTGGGGAATAGTGTAGATGGGGCATGTTGGCCGGTGTGGGCAAGTTGGGCTGAAGAAGGGCCTGTTTCCGTGACTCTGGACTAGTGTAGATGGGGCATGTTGTCCGGTTGTGGGCAAGTTGGCTGAAGAAGGAAGGGCCTGTTTCGTGACTCTGGGACTAGTGTAGATGGGGCATGTTGGCCGGTGTGGCAAGTTGGGCTGAAGGAAGCAAGGGCCTGTTTCCGTGACTCTGGAACTAGTGTAGATGGGCATGTGGCGGTGTGGGAAAGTGGGCTGAAGGAAGGGCCTGTTTCCGTGACTCTGGGACTAGTGTAGATGGGCATGTTGGCCGGTGTGGGCAAGTTGGGCTGAAGGAAAGGCCTGTTCCGTGACTCTGGGACTAGTGTAGATGGGGCATGTTGGCCGGTAGTGGGCAAGTTGGGCTGAAGGAAGGAAGAGCCTGTTTCCGTGACTCTGGGACTGTGTGTGTGAGAGAGAGAGAGGGGGAGAGGGAAAGAGGGGGGGGGGGGAGATAGAGGGAGAGAGGAGGGAGGGAAGTGAGATGAGAGAATGGAGAGAAGGAATGGAAGGGAATGAACGGAAGGGGAGATCAGGGGGAGGCTATTGAAGGAGTGATAACCCTCTCTCCCCTCTCTCTCTCTCCCCTCTCCTTGGCCCCCATCAGGATGACACCCTGGAAGAAGTGATTAATGACACAGAAAGTCTTTTCAAGAAACGGGAGAATGAATATCAGCAAACTATCGACCAGATCGAGGTGAGATCTGCCCCCCTCTCCCCCCCCTCTCTCTCTCTATCTCTCTCCCCTCTCTCTCTCTTCTCTCCTCTCCTATCTGCTGGCTCCGTTCTCTCTGCTAGCTCGAGCTGGCCACTGCCAAGAGCGATATGAACAGGCATTTGCTCTCTCTCCCCCCTCTCCCTCTCTCCTCCTCCCCTCTCTCTTCCCACCCTCTCTCTCAATAGACAATAGGTGCAGGAGGAGGCCATTCGGCCCTTCGAGCCAGCACAGCCATTCATGTGATCATGGCTGATCGTCCCTATCAATAACCCGTGCCTGCCTTCTCCCCATATCCCTTGACGCCACTAGCCCCTAGAGCTCTATCTAACTCTCTCTAAACCCATCCAGTGATTTGGCCTCCACTGCCCTCTGTGGCAGGGAATTCCACAAATTCACAACTCTCTGGGTGGAAAAGTTTCTCCTCATCTCAGTCCCAAATGGCCACAGATTCACGACTCTCTGGGTGGAAAAGTTTCTCCTCATCTCAGTCCCAAATGGCCACAGATTCACGACTCTCTGGGGTGGAAAAGTTTCTCCTCATCTCAGTCCAAATGGCCACAGATTCACAACTCTCTTAAATGACCTCCCCTTTATTCTAAGACTGTGTGTGGCCCCTGGTTCTGGACTCGCCCAACATTGGGAACATTTTTCCTGCATCCCGCTTGTCCAGATCCTTTTATAATTTTTATGTTTCTATAAGATCCCCCTCATCCTTCTAAACTCCAGTGAATACAAGCCTAGTCTTTCAATCTTTCCTCATATGACAGTCCTCTCTCTCTCTCCCCCCTCTCTCTCCTCTCCCCCCTCTCTCTCTCTCCCCTCTCTCTCTCCCTCCCCCTCTCTCTCTCCCCCCTCTCTGATGTCTCCGTTCTCTGTGCTAGCTGGAGTGGCCACTGCCAAGAGCGACATGAACAGACATTTGCACGAGTACATGGAGATCTGCAGCATGAAGAGAGGTCTGGACGTACAGATGGAGACTTGTAGACGTCTTATCACCCAGCTCGGCAAACGGTGAGAGAGGGGAGAGGGTGAGAGATACTGAGCGGGCGAGACAGAGAGGGAGGGAGAGAGTGGTCAGATAGTGAGAGAGAGAGGGAGAGATACTGAGAGTGAGGGGAGAGAGAGAGAGAGGGGGAGGGAGAGAGAGAGGGGGGGAGGCGGAGGAGAGAGGGAGGGGGGAGAGTGGTCAGATAGTGAGGAGAGAGAGGGAGAGATACTGAGAGAGAGGGGGGAGGGAGAGAGGGGGGGAGCGGGAGAGAGTGGGGAGAGAGGGAGGGGGGGAGAGAGAGAGGGGAGAGATACTGGGAGAGAGGGGGCAAGGCAGAAGAGAGAGAGAGGGGAGAAGGGGATAGAGGAGAGGGAGAGAGAAAGAGAGGGGAGAGTGAAGAGATACTGAGAGGGGAGAGGGGAGAGACTGACATCGACAGTCACTAACTTGTTCCCTCTCTACCACAGTAATTCCGTGTCTGGTCCAGACCCCCTCCTCCCTGAACCCCACCCCAGGTGATTCTCCCCCCTCTATTCCCCCTCGTTCTCCCTCTCTCCCCTCTCCCTCTAAAAATCTTATCTAGTGGAATGCAAGAACTTGCACATAAATCCTCCCCCTCCCTCCCTCTCTCTCTCTATATATATATATATATATATATGTATGTTTGGATTGTATATTGCATGATGCATAAATACACGGCCTATCTCTAAAACAGGCCCTTCGGCCCCACCGAGTCCGTGCTACCCGACCAGCGATCGCCCGTTCACACACTAGTTTAGTTTAGAGATACAGCTCGGCTCCAGGGTCAAAGTTTTAGCCTAGTAGCTAGGCCCAAGCCTCTGGTCGCTAGACCCTCTGTATTCAAGTTTCGGCCTAGTCAGTTAGGCTTCAGGGTCAGGCTATGTCCTAGTCGTCTAGGCCTCAGTCTTGAAGTTCCGGCCTAGTCAGTTAGGCTTCAGGGTCAAGTTTCGTCTAGTCAGCTAGGCCTAAGCCTCAGGCTTCAAATTTTGTCCTAGTCGGGCTGGGCTTCAGCTTTAGTGTAACAGGCCCTTCGGCCCCACCGAGTCCGTGCCGACCAGCGATCGCCCCGTTCACACACTGGTTTAGTTTAGAGATACAGCGCAGAAACAGGCCCAACTTGCCCACACCGGCCCTACATGCCCCATCTACACTAGTCCCAGAGTCACGGAAACAGGCCCTTCCTTCCTTCAGCCCAACTTGCCCACACCGGCCAACATGCCCCATCTACACTAGTCCCAGAGTCACGGAAACAGGCCCTTCCTTCAGCCCAACTTGCCCACACCGGCCAACATGCCCCATCTACACTAGTCCCAGAGTCACGGAAACAGGCCCTTCCTTCGGCCCCAACTTGCCCACACCAGCCAACATGCCCCATCTACACTAGTCCCACTTGCCCGCGTTTGGCCCATATCCCTCCAAACCTGTCCTATCCATGTACCTGTCCAAGTGTCTCTTAAACGTTGCCTCAACTACCCTCCTCCGGCAGCTCGTTCCATACACCCACCACCCTCTGTGTGGAAAAGTTGCCCCTCAGGTTCCTATTCAATCTCCCCCTCCCCCCCCCCCTCTCACCCTTAAAACCCGTGTCTTTTGTGTGACTGGGTAGATATGTCATTTCTCTATGATTTTTGTTTGCTTTATGCAATATGAACTTTTCTGCATGTCATCCTAAATCAAACCCGAATATTATCTTATCCATGTAATTCTCACGATTCTGTATCTTACAATAAACGCTATCCGATTACTGTCATAGTTGTACAAGGAGTCTCGCAGAATGCACTTGGGGAGGAGGGAGAGGGGGGAGGAGAGAGGGGAGAGGGGGAGAGAGGGAGTGAGAGAGATGGGGGCAGAGAGAGGGAGAGAATGGGGGGCAGAGAGAGGGAGCGAGAGGGAGGGTGGGAGAGAGGGAGGGATGGGGCAGAGAGAGGAAGGGGGGGGGGCAGAGAGAGAGAGGAGAGAGAGATGGGGGAGAGAGAGAGATTGGGCAGAGAGAGAGAGAGAGAGAGAGGGAGAGAGAAGGGGGCAGAGAGAGGGAGGGGGGAAGGAGTGAGAGAGAGGAGGAGGAGTGAGGGAGGTGAGGGAGAGAGAGGCGCGAGAGAGAGAGGGAGGGAGAGAGGGTGGGAGAGATGGAGGGAGAGAGAGATGGGGGAGAGAGAGAGAGAGAGGAGGGAGAGAGAGAGAGATGGGGAGGGAGAGAGGGAGGGATGGAGGGAGAGAGAGAGAGAGAGGGAGAAATGGGGAGAGAGAGGGAGGGACAGAGAGAAAGATGGAGAGAGAGATGGGGGCAGAGAGAGAGGAGTGGATGTGGAGAGGATGTTTCCACTAGTGGGAGAGTCTAGGACCAGAGGGCACAGCCTCAGAATTAAAGGACGTTGTTCCTTTCGGAAGGAGACGAGGAGGAATTTCTTTAGCCAGAGGGCGGTGAATCTGTGGGATTCGTTGCCACAGACGGCGGTGGAGGCCACAAGTCAGTGGGGATTTATATTTAAGGCAGAGATAGATAGATTGTTGATTAGTGCGGGTGTCAGGGGTTATGGGGAGAAGGCGGGAGAACGGGGTTAGGAGGGAGGGATAGATCAGCCATGATTGAATGGTGGAGTGGACTGGGTGGGCCGAATGGTCTAATTCTGCTCCTATCACTTATGAAAGAGAGAGTGGAGGGGAGGGGGGGCACATATCAGTGTGAAGAAGGGTCTGGACCCAAAACGTCACCCATTCATTCCTTCTCTCCAGAGATACTGCCTGTGCCGCTGAGTTACTCCAGCACTTTGTGTCTTATCTTCAGTGTAAACCAGTATCTGCAGTTCTTTTGTGTGTGTGTTTCCTCTCCCGCCCTCCCCCCCGCCCCGTCCCTCACTTCCCCCCTCCCCACCATCGAAGGGATCTATGGGAGAGTTTAGTTTAGAGATACAGCGCGGAAACAGGCCCTTCGGCCCCACCGAGTCCGTGCTAGCCGACCAGCGATCGCCCGTTCACACACTAGTTTAGTTTAGAGATACAGCTCGGCTCCAGGGTCAAGTTTTAGCCTAGTAGCTAGGCCCAAGCCTCTGGTCGCTAGACCTCTGTATCCAAGTTTCGGCCTAGTCAGTTAGGCTTCAGGGTCAGGCTATGTCCTAGTCGTCTAGGCCTCAGTCTTGAAGTTCCGGCCTAGTCAGTTAGGCTTCAGGGTCAAGCTTTGCTCTAGTCAGCTAGGCCTGAGCCTCAGGCTTCAAATTTCGACCTAGTCGACTGGGCTTCAGCTTTAGTATAACAGGCCCTTCGGCCCCACCGAGTCGGTGCCGACCAGCGATCCCCGCACACTAACACTATCCTACACACACACACACACACACACACACACACTGGGGGACAATTTACAATCTTTACCGAAGCCAATTGACCTTCAAACCCGGAGTGTGGGAGGAAACCGGAGCGCCCGGAGAAAACCCACGCAGGTCACGGGGAGAGAGAACGTGCAAACTCCGTACAGACAGGGCCCGCGGTAGGGATGAAAGCAGCCAACATTGACAGAGTACCGCACCACCCTGGCCAAACTCTTGTTCCACCCCTGCAATCGGGAAGAAGGTACAGTAGCCAAAGCTAATGGAATGTTGACCTTCATAACAAGAGGATTTCAGTACAGGAGTAAAGAGGTCCTTCTGCAGTTGTATAGGGCTCTGGTGAGACCACATCTGGAGTACTGTGTACAGTTTTGGTCTCCTAATTTGAGGAAGGACATCCTTGTGATTGAGGCAGTGCAGCGTAGGTTCACCAGATTGATCCCTGGGATGGCGGGACTGTCATATGAGGAAAGATTGAAAAGACTGGGCTTGTATTCACTGGAGTTTAGAAGGATGAGGGGGTGGTTCTTATAGAAACATATAAAATTATAAAAAGGACTAGACAAGCTAGATGCAGGAAAAATGTTCCCAATGTTGGACGAGTCCAGAACCAGGGGCCACACAGTATTAGAATAAAGGGGAGGCCATTTAAGACTGAGGTGAGAAAAAAACTTTTTCACCCAGAGAGTTGTGAATTTGTGGAATTCCCTGCCACAGAGGGCAGTGGAGGCCAAATCACTGGATGGATTTAAGAGAGAGTTAGATAGAGCTCTAGGGGCTAGTGGAGTCGAGGGATATGGGGAGAAGGAAGGCACGAGTTATTATTTGGGGATGATCAGCCATGATCACAATGAATGGCGGTGCTGGCTCGAAGGGCCGAATGGCCTCCTTCTGCACCTATTTTCTATGAGCCGGAAAACTAATGTCCAACTTCAGGAGTGGGATTTTCCCCACAGCCACCATCTGGCTGTTAAACTCAAATAGGCTGAACCACATAGATACATAGATACATAGAAAATAGGTGCAGGAGTAGGCCATTCGGCCCTTCGAGCCTGCACCGCCATTCAATATGATCATGGCTGATCATCCAACTCAGTATCCCGTACCTGCCTTCTCTCCATACCCCCTGATCCCCTTAGCCACAAGGGCCACATCTAACTCCCTCTTAAATATAGCCAATGAACTGGCCTCAACTACCCTCTGTGGCAGAGAGTTCCAGAGATTCACCACTCTCTGTGTGAAAACGTTTTTCCTCATCTCGGTCTTAAAGGATTTCCCCCTTATCCTTAAGCTGTGACCCCTTGTCCTGGACTTCCCCAACATCGGGAACAATCTTCCTGCATCTAGCCTGTCCAACCCCATAAGAATTTTGTACGTTTCTATAAGATCCCTTCTCAATCCCCATAAATTCTAGCGAGTATAAGCCAAGTCTATCCAGTCTTTCTTCATATGAAAGTCCTGACATCCCAGGAATCAGTCTGGTGAACCTTCTCTGCACTCCCTCTATGGCTATAATGTCCTTCCTCAGATTTGGAGACCAAAACTGTACGCAATACTCCAGGTGTGGTCTCACCAAGACCCTGTACAACTGCAGTAGAACCTCCCTGCTCCTATACTCAAATCCTCTTGCTGTGAAGGCCAACATACCATTCGCTTTCTTCACTGCCTGCTGCACCTGCATGCCTACTTTCAATGACTGGTGTACTATGACACCCAGGTCTCGCTGCATCTCCCCATTTCCTAATCGGCCACCATTTAGATAATAGTCTGCCTTCCCGTTTTTGCCACCAAAGTGGATAACCTCACATTTATCCACATTATACTGCATCTGCCAAACATTTGCCCACTCACCCAGCCTATCCAAGTCACTTTGCAGTCTCCTAGCATCCTCCTCACAGCTAACACTGCCCCCCAGCTTAGTGTCATCCGCAAACTTGGAGATGTTGCTTTCAATTCCCTCGTCCAGATCATTAATATAAATTGTAAATAGCTGGGGTCCCAGCACTGAGCCTTGCGGTACCCCACTAGTCACTGCCTGCCATTGTGAAAAGGACCCGTTTACTCCTACTCTTTGCTTCCTGTTTGCCAGCCAGTTCTCTATCCACATCAATACTGAACCCCCAATACCGTGTGATTTAAGTTTGTATCCTAATCTCTTATGTGGTACCTTGTCGAAAGCCTTCTGAAAGTCCAGATACAACACATCCACTGGTTCTCCCCTATCCACTCTACTAGTTACATCCTCGAAAAATTCTATAAGATTCGTCAGACACGATTTACCTTTCGTAAATCCATGCTGACTTTGTCCAATGATTTCACCACTTTCCAAATGTGCTGCTATCCCATCTTTAATAACTGACTCTAGCAGTTTCCCCACTACCGATGTTAGACTAACTGGTCTGTAATTCCCCGTTTTCTCTCTCCCTCCCTTCTTAAAAAGTGGGGTTACGTTTGCTACCCTCCAATCCTCAGGAACTACTCCAGAATCTAAGGAGTTTTGAAAAATCATCACTAATGCATCCACTATTTCTGGAGCTACTTCCTTAAGTGGTCTGGGATGCAGCCTATCTGGCCCTGGTGATTTATCGGCCTTTAATCCATTCAATTTACCCAACACCACTTCCCGACTAACCTGAATTTCACTCAGTTCCTCCATCTCCTTTGACCCGCGGCCCCCTGCTATTTCCGGCAGATTATTTATGTCTTCCTTAGTGAAGACGGAACCAAAGTAGTTATTCAATTGGTCCGCCATATCCTTGTTCCCCATGATCAATTCACCCGTTTCTGACTGCATTTGATCAATTCACCCGTTTCGGACCTACATTTGTTTTAACTAATCTATTTCTCTTCACATATCTATAAAAAAAATTGCTGTCAGTTTTTATGTTCCCTGCCAGTTTCCTTTCATAATCTATTTTCCCTTTCCTAATTAAGCCCTTTGTCCTCCTCTGTTGGTCTCTGAATTTCTCCCAGTCCTCTGGTATGCTGCTTTTTCTGGCTAATTTGTACGCATCATCTTTTGCTTTGATACTATCCCTGATTTCCCTTGTTATCCACGGATGCACTACCTTCCCTGATTTATTCTTTTGCCAAACTGGGATGAACAATTTTTGTAGTTCATCCATGCAGTCTTTAAATGCCTTCCATTGCATATCCACCGTCAACCCTTTTAGAACTAATTGCCAGTCAATCTTGGCCAATTCACGTCTCATACCCTCAAAGTTATCTTTCTTTAAGTTCAGAACCGTTGTTTCTGAATTAACAATCTCACTCTCCATCCTAATGAAGAACTCAACCATATTATGGTCACTCTTGCCCAAGGGGGCACGCACAACAAGACTGCTAACTAACCCTTCCTCATTACTCAATACCCAGTCTAGAATAGCCTGCTCTCTCGTTGGTTCCTCTACATGTTGGTTTAGATAACTATCCCGCATACATTCCAAGAAATCCTCTTCCTCAGCACCCCTGCCAATTTGTTTCACCCAATCTATATGTAGATTGGTCACCCATTATAACTGTTTTGCCTTTGTTGCACGCATTTCGAATTTCCTGTTTGATGCCATCTCCAACTACACTACTACTGCTAGGTGGCCTGTACACAACACCCACCAGCGTTTTCTGCCCCTTAGTGTTTCGTAGCTCTACCCATACCGATTCCACATCCTCCAAGCTAATGTCCTTCCTTTCCACTGCGTTAATCTCCTCTCTAACCAGCAACGCTACCCCACCTCCTTTTCCTTTCTCTCTATCCCTCCTGAATATTGAATATCCCTGGATGTTCAGCTCCCAGCCTTGGTCACCCTGGAGCCATGTCTCCGTGATCCCAACTATATCATAATCATTAATTGCTATCTGCACGTTCAACTCATCCACCTTATTACGAATGCTCCTTGCATTGAGACACAAAGCCTTCAGGCTTGTTTTTACAACGCTCTTACCCCTTATACAATTATGTTGAAAAGTGGCTCTTTTTGATTTTTGCCGTGGATTTGTCTGCCTGCCACTTTTACTTTTCACCTTGCTACCTATTGCTTCCACCCGCATTTTACACCCCTCTGTTTCTCTGCTCACCCATTTAAGAACCCCACCACCTCTTATTCTCTGTTTATTATTGTTTTCTTCTTTCCCTCCTACATGTTGGGTCTGAGTGCTTTCCTTCTCTGCCTCCTGCCTCACACACTGTCTAATAGCATTCTCTATTTGAGTCCCTACCCCCGACTATTCTAGTTTAAAGTCTCCCCAGTAGCCTTTGCAGATCTCCCCGCCAGGATATCGGTCCCCATCAGGTTCAAGTGCAACCCATCCTTTTTGTTCAGGTCGAACCTTCCACAAAAGAGGTCCCAATGATCCAGAAATTTGAATCTCTGCCTTCTGCACCAGTCCTTCAGCCACGCATTTATCCTCCACCTCGCTCCATTCCTACTCTCACTGTCGCGTGGCACAGGCAGTAATCCCGTGATTGTTACCTTTGCTGTCCTTCTCTTTAACTCCCCTCCTAACTCCCTAAATTCTCCTTTCAGGACCTCTTCTCTTTTTTTACCTATGTTATTGGTACCTATATGTACCACGACCTCGGGCTCCTCTCCCTGCCCTTTCAGGATATCTTGGACACGTTGAGACACATCACAGACCCTGGCACCAGGGAGGCAAACTACCATCCGGGTCTCCCGACTGCGTCCACAGAATCGCCTGTCTGACCCCCTAACTATAGAGTCCCCTATTAGTATCGCCCTCCTCTTCTTTTCCTTCCCCTTCTGAGCAACAGGGCCGGTCTCTATACCGGAGGCCCGGCCGCTGTCGCTACCCCCAGGTAGGCTGTCCACCCCAACAGTGCTCAAACAGGAGTACTTATTGTCAAGGTGTACAGCCACCGGGGTACTCTCTAGTCCCTGCCTGTGCCCCTTGCCTCTCCCAACCGTGATCCACTTGCCTGCCTCCTGTGGTGTTGGTGTGATCACATCCCTGTAACTCCTCTCAATGACTTCCTCGCTCTCCCTGACCAGACGGAGGTCATCGAGCTGCTGCTCCAGGTTCCTAATACGGTCCATTAGGAGCCCCATCTCGATACACCTGGCGCAGATGTGGACGTCTGGAGGGCTATCAGACTCCATGACTTCCCACATCTGACATCCAGAACAGTAAACTGCCCTGGGCCCTCATACTCCCCTTACCCTGGATACAATACATCTGACATCCAGAACAGTAAACTGCCCTGGGCCCTCATACTCCCCTTACCATGGATACAATACATCTGACATCCAGAACAGTAAACTGCCCTGGCCCTCATACTCCCCTTACCCTGGATACAATACATCTGACATCCAGAACAGTAAACTGCCCTGGCCCTCATACTCCTCCTGTACCCTGGATACAATACATCTGACATCCAGAACAGTAAACTGCCCTGGCCCTCATACTCCTCCTGTACCCTGGATACAATACATCTGACATCCAGAACAGTAAACTGCCCTGGGCCCTCATACTCCCCTTACCCTGGATACAATACATCTGACATCCAGAACAGTAAACTGCCCTGGGCCCTCATACTCCCCTTACCCTGGATACAATACATCTGACATCCAGAACAGTAAACTGCCCTGGGCCCTCATACTCCCCTTACCCTGGATACAATACATCTGACATCCAGAACAGTAAACTGCCCTGGGCCCTCATACTCCCCTTACCCTGGATACAATACATCTGACATCCAGAACAGTAAACTGCCCTGGGCCCTCATACTCCCCTTACCCTGGATACAATACATCTGACATCCAGAACAGTAAACTGCCCTGGGCCCTCATACTCCCCTTACCCTGGATACAATACATCTGACATCCAGAACAGTAAACTGCCCTGGCCCTCATACCCCCCTTACCCTGGATACAATACATCTGACATCCAGAACAGTAAACTGCCCTGGGCCCTCATACTCCCCTTACCCTGGATACAATGCATCTGACATCCAGAACAGTAAACTGCCCTGGGCCCTCATACTCCCCTTACCCTGGATACAATACATCTGACATCCAGAACAGTAAACTGCCCTGGCCCTCATACTCCCCTTACCCTGGATACAATACATCTGACATCCAGAACAGTAAACTGCCCTGGGCCCTCATACTCCCCTTACCCTGGATACAATACATCTGACATCCAGAACAGTAAACTGCCCTGCCCTCATACTCCCCTTACCCTGGATACAATACATCTGACATCCAGAACAGTAAACTGCCCTGGGCCTCATACTCCCCTTACCCTGGATACAATACATCTGACATCCAGAACAGTAAACTGCCCTGGGCCCTCATACTCCCCTTACCCTTGGATACAATACAAAACAAGCTGCTACAATACAGTACAATCAGCAGGGATCTGACTCCCAATCAGCTGCTCCCTCTTGTCTGCTTCCACCAATCAGCGGCTTCCTCAAACCCACTTGTTTATGAAGTGGAACTTGGAACGTTACAGATTTCCGCAACGTTCTTTATCTCCTACCGCTCGGGTGTAGCTCCTCCCTCTGCGACCTCTCCAACGGCTCTCGGGCCTCTGTCTAGCCCCTCGGGCCCCTGGAGTCAAGGGATATGGGGAGAAGGCAGGCACGGGTTATTGATAGGGGACGATCAGCCATGATCACAATGAATGGCGGTGTTGGCTCGAAGGGCCAAATGGCCTCCTCCTGCACCTATTGTCTATGTTTCTATGTTTCTATGTATTTCTGTGCCTATATATCGATTAATTTAAGAGAGTATTTCTCCCTCTGTGATGTGTATATCTGGGACACATAGAGACTGAAAGAAACACTTCAATGGTCAGGGATATTTAAAAATGAACAACCTATTTGACAGGCAGTTATATTATTTTTTATATATATTATTTTGTTGTTTACTCTGCCCCTTTGAGAAAATTAGACACCTATTGATGTTTAATTCCTGGGATTTCCAGGCTGTAGTTCAGTTTGAGGACAGTGAAGCAAGCACCTGTTGGACACTTGCGAGGGAGATGACCGATGGGCCTCCGTTGTTAGTAACACCACCACCCAATATAGTGTCGCCACTGTTGTGCAGTAAGTTGTGTGTCCGCTGTGTGGCTACAACTGGGGAGGCCGATGACAGAAAGAGCACATTTGAGATTACAGGTAGACAAAAATGCTGGAGAAACTCAGCGGGTGCAGCAGC
Source organism: Malacoraja senta (assembly GCA_038087875.1). Lineage (NCBI taxonomy): Eukaryota > Metazoa > Chordata > Chondrichthyes > Rajiformes > Rajidae > Malacoraja > Malacoraja senta. Next base: position 12,838 of record JAXLNO010004470.1, read on the forward strand.
ATAGAAACATAGAAACATAGACAATAGGTGCAGGAGTAGGCCATTCGGACCTTCGAGCCGGCACCGCCATTCAATATGATGATTGCTGATCATCCAACTCAGTATCCTGTACCTGCCTTCTCTCCATACCCCCTGATCCCTTTAGCCACAAGGGCCACATCTAACTCCCTCTTAAATATAGCTAATGAACTGGCCTCAACTACCTTCTGTGGCAGAGAATTCCACATTCACCACTCTCTGTGTAAAAAATGTTTTTCTCATCTCAGTCCTAAAAGATTTCCCCTTTATCCTTAAACTGTCCTGGACCTTGTCCTGGACTTCCCCAACATCGGGAACAATCTTCCTGCATCTAGCCTGTCCAACCCCTTAAGAATTTTGTAAGTTTCTATAAGATCCCCACTCAATCTTCAAAAATTCCAGCGAGTACAAGCCGAGTCTATCCAGTCTTTCTTCATATGAAAGTCCTGCCATCCCAGGAATCAGTCTGGTGAACCTTCTCTGTACTCCCTCTATGGCAAGAATGTCTTTCCTCAGATTAGGGGACCAAAACTGAACGCAACACTCCAGGTGTGGTCTCATCTATGGAGCGAAGGAAATATCCAACGTTTTGGGCCGAAACCCTTCTTCAGACTGATAGGGGGTGGGGGAGAAGAAAGGAAAAAGGAGGAGGAGGAGCCCGAGGGCAGAGGGAGAGCTGGGAAGGGGAGGAGACAGCAAGGGCTAACAAAATTGGGAGAATTCAATGTTCATGCCCCCCACGATGCAGACTCCCCAAGCGGAATATGAGGTGCTGTTCCTCCAATTTCCGGTGTTGCTCACTCTGGCCATGGAGGAGACCCAGGACAGAGACGTCGGATTGGGAATGGGAGCGGGAGTTGAAGTGCTGAGCCACCGGGATGTCAGGTTGGTTATTGCGGACCAAGCGGAGGTGTTCGGCGAAACGATCGCCAAGCCTCCGCTTACAGAACCGGTGATTCCAGTGGTGTTTCAAATGATCATGGAAACAGCACGGAAACAGGCCCTTCGGCCCGACTCATCGATGCAGATCGAGATGTCTATCTACGTTCATCTCATTCTCTTGTATTTGTTCCATTCATACCCATACCCCTGAAATATGATGAAATAATGGATTGACTGGGGTAATATGCACTGGAATTTGGAAGGATGAGAGGCCATCTGTTCGAAACATATAAAATTCTTAAAGGATTGGGCAGGCGAGATGCGGAAAAATGTTCCAGATGTTGGGGGAGTCCAGAACCAGGAGGTCACAGTTTAAGAATAAGGGGTAGGCGATTTAGGACTGAGATGAGGAAAAACGTTTTCACCCAGTGAGTTGTGAGTCTGTGGAATTCTCTGCCACATAACATAGAAACATAGAAAATAGGTGCACGAGTAGGCCATTCGGCCCTTCGAGCCTGCACCGCCAATCAATATGATCATGGCTGATCACCCAACTCAGTATCCTGTACCTGCCTTCTCTCCATACCCCCTGATCCCTTTAGCCACAAGGGCCACATCTAACTCCCTCTTAAATATAGCCAATGAACTGGCCTCAACTACCTTCTGTGGCAGAGAATTCCACAGATTCACCGCTCTCTGTGTAAAAAATGTTTTTCTCATCTCAGTCCTAAAAGATTTCCCCTTTATCCTTAAACCGTGACCCCTTGTCCTGGACTTCCCCAACATCAGGAACAATCTTCCTGAATCTAGCCTGTCCAACCCCTTAAGAATTTTGTAAGTTTCTATAAGATCCCCACTCAATCTTCAAAAATTCCAGCGAGTACAAGCCGAGTCTATCCAGTCTTTCTTCATATGAAAGTCCTGACATCCCAGGAATCAGTCTGGTGAACCTTCTCTGTACCCCCTCTATGGCAAGAAAGTCATTCCTCAGATTAGGAGACCAAAACTGTACGCAATACTCCAGGTGTGGTCTCATCTATGGAGCGAAGGAAATAGGGAACGTTTTGGGCCGAAACCCTTCTTCAGACTGATAGGGGGTGGGGGGAGAAGAAAGGAAAAAGGAGGAGGAGGATCCCGAGGGCTGAGAGAGAGCTGGGAAGGGGAGGAGACAGCAAGGGCTAACAAAATTGGGAGAATTCAATGTTCATGCCCCCCAGGATGCAGACTCCCCAAGCGGAATATGAGGTGCTGTTCCTCCAATTTCCGGTGTTGCTCGCTCTGGTCATGGAGGAGGCCCAGGACAGAAAGTTCGGATACGGAATGGGAGGGGGAGGTGAAGTGCTGAGCCACCGGGAGGTCAGGTTGGTTATTGCGGACCAAGCAGAGGTGTTTGGCGAAACGATCGCCAAGCCTCCGCTTACAGAACCGGTGATTCCAGTGGTGTGTCAAATGATCATGGAAACAGCATGGAAACTGGCCCTTCGGCCCGACTCATCCATGCAGATCCAGATGTCTATCTACGTTAATCTCATTCACTTGTATTTGTTCCATTCATACCCATATCCCTGATATATGATGAAATAATGGATTGACTGGGGTAATATGCACTGGAATTTGAAAGGATGAGAGGCCATCTGTTCGAAACATATAAAATTCTTAAAGGATTGGGCAGGCGAGATGCGAAAACATGTTCCAGATGTTGGGGGATTCCAGAACCAGGAGGTCACAGTTTAAGAATAAGGGGTAGGCGATTGAAGACTGAGGGTGGAACTGAGAAATGGGAAAGGTGTAGCAACAATTATAGGGGTGTATTATAGACCGCCAAATAGGGAGCGAGAATTGGAAGAGCAAATATGAAAGGAGATAGCAGATATTAGTAGTAAGCACAAGGTAGTGATTGTGGGAGATTTCAATTTTCCACACATAGACTGGGAAACACATTCTGTAAAAGGGCTGGATGGTTTGGAGTTGGGAAAATGTGTGCAGGATAATTTTTTGCAGCAATACATAGAGGTACCTACTAAAGAAGCGGCAGTGCTGGTCCTCCTGTTAGGAAATGAGACAGGGCAGGTGGCGGAGGTATGCGTCGGGGAGCACTTCGGGTCCAGTGATCACAATACCATTAGTTTCAATATAATTATGGAGAGGGTCAGAACTGGACCTAGGGTTGAGATTTTTGATTGGAGAAAGGCTAACTTTGAGGAGATGAGAAAGGATTTAAAAGGAGTGAATTGGGACATGTTGTTTTATGGGAAGGATGTAGAAGAGAAATGGAGGACATTTAACGGTGACATTTTAAGAGTACAGAATCGTTATGTCCCTGTTCGGTTGAAAGGAAATAGTAAAAATTGGAAATAGCCATGGTTTTCAAGGGAAATTGGACACTTGGTTCGGAAAAAGAGAGAGATCTACAATAATTATAGGCAGCAAGGAGTAAATGAGGTGCTTGAGGAGTATAAAGAATGTAAAAAGAATATTAAGAAAGAAATTAGAAAAGCTAAAAGAAGATATGAGGTTGCTTTGGCAATTAAGGTGAAAGTAAATCCAAAGGGTTTCTACAGCTATATTAATAGCAAAAGGATAACAAGGAATAAAATTGGTCCATTAGAGAGTCAGAGTGGACAGCTATCTGCAGAGCCAAAAGAGATGGGGGAGATATTGAACAATTTATTTTCTTCGGTATTCACCAAGTAGAAGGATATGGAATTATGTGAGGTACGGGAAACAAGCAGAGTAGCAATGGAAACTGTGAGATTCAAAGAGAGGAGTTGCGGACACATTTGTAAAATATGAAAACGGATAAGTCTCCAGGTCCTGACAAGATATTCCCTAGGATATTGCGGGAAGTTAGTGTAGAAATAGCAGGGGCTATGACAGAAGTATTTCAAATGTCATTAGAAACGGGAATAGTGCCGGAGGATTGGCGTACTGCGCATGTTGTTCCGTTGTTTAAAAAGGGTTCTAAGAGTAAACCTAGCAATTATAGACCTGTTAGTTTGACGTCAGTGGTGGGCAAAGTAATGCAAAGGATACTTAAAGATAATATATATAAGCATCTGGATAAGCAGGGTCTGATTAGGAACAGTCAACATGGATTTGTGCCTGGAAGGTCATGATTGACTGATCTTCTTGAATTTTTCGAAGAGGTTACTACGGAAAGTGATGAGGGTATAGCAGTGGATGTTGTCTATATGGACTTCAGTAAGGCCTTTGACAATGTTCCTCATGGAAGGTTGGTTAAGAAGATTCAATTGTTGGGTATTTATGGTGGAGTTGCAAGATGGATTCAACAGTGGCTGAATGGGAGATGCCACAGAGTAATGGTGCATGGCTGTTTGTCAGGTTGGAGGCCGGTGACTAGTGGGGTGCCTCAGGGGTCTGTGTTGGGTCCACTGTTGTTTGTCATGTACATCAATGATCTGGATGATGGTGTGGAAAATTGGATTAGTAAGTATGCAGATGTTACTAAGATAGGTGGTGTTGTGGATAATGAAGTAGATTTTCAAAGTCTACAGAGAGGTTTAGGCCATTTGGAAGAGTGGGCTGAAAGATGGCAGATGGAGTTTAATGCTGACAAATGTGAGGTGCTACATCTCGGCAGGACAAATCAAAATAGGACGTACATGGTAAATGGTAGCGAATTGAGGAATGCAGTTGAACAGAGGGATCTAGGAATAACTGTGCATAGTTCCCTGAAGGTGGAATCTCATGTAGACAGGGTGGTAAAGAAAGCTTTTGGTGTGCTGGCCTTTATAAATCAGAGCATTGAATATTGAAGTTGGGATGTAAAGTTAAAATTGTACAAGGCATTGGTGAGGCCAATTCTGGAGTATGGAGTACAATTTTGGTCGCCTAATTTTAGGAAGGATGTCAACAAAATAGAGAGAGTACAGAGGGGATTTACTAGAATGTTGCCTGGGTTTCAGCAACTAAGTTTCAGAGAAAGGTTGAACAAGTTAGGTCTTTATTCTTTGGAGTGCAGAAGGTTAAGAGTTGAAGGTTAAGATTCAATTGTTGGGTATTAATGGTGGAGTAGCAAGATGGATTCAACAGTGGCTGAATGGGAGATGCCAGAGTGTAATGGTGGATGGCTGTTTGTCAGGTTGGAGGCCGGTGACTAGTGGGGTGCCTCAGGGGTCTGTGTTGGGTCCACTGTTGTTTGTCATGTACATCAATGATCTGGATGAAGGTGTGGAAAATTGGATTAGTAAGTATGCAGATGATACTAAGATAGGTGGTGTTGTGGATAATGAAGTAGATTTTCAAAGTCTACAGAGAGATTTAGGCCATTTGGAAGAGTGGGCTGAAAGATGGCAGATGGAGTTTAATGCTGACAAATGTGAGGTGCTACATCTCGGCAGGACAAATCAAAATAGGACGTACACGGTAAATGGTAGCGAATTGAGGAATGCAGTTGAACAGAGGGATCTAGGAATAACTGTGCATAGTTCCCTGAAGGTGGAATCTCATGTAGATAGGGTGGTAAAGAAAGCTTTTGGTGTGCTGGCCTTTATAAATCAGAGCATTGAATATAGAAGTTGGGATGTAATGTTAAAATTGTACAAGGCATTGGTGAGGCCAATTCTGGAGTATGGAGTACAATTTTGGTCGCCTAATTATAGGAAGGATGTCAACAAAATAGAGAGAGTACAGAGGAGATTTACTAGAATGTTGCCTGGGTTTCAGCAACTAAGTTACAGAGAAAGGTTGAACAAGTTAGGTCTTTATTCTTTGGAGCGCAGAAGGTTAAGAGGGGACTTGATAGAGGTCTTTAAAATTATGAGCGGGTTAGACAGAGTTGACGTGGATAAGCTTTTCCCATTGAGAGTAGGGAAGATTCAAACAAGGGGACATGACTTGAGAATTACGGGACAGACGTTTAGGCGGAACATTAAGGGGAACTTCTATACTCAGAGAATGGTAGCTGTGTGGAATGAGCTTCCAGTGGAAGTGGTGGAGGCAGATTCGATGTTATCCTTTAAAAATAGATTGGATGGGTATATGGACGGGAAAGGAATGGAGGGTTATGGTCTGAGTGCAGGTAGATGGGACTAGGGGGAAGTATTTTATTTTTAATTTAAAAAAATAAAAAAAATAAAAAAATAATAATAATTAAATGTTCGGCACGGACTTGAAGGGCCGAGATGGCCTGTTTCCGTGCTGTTATGGTTATATGGTTATATGGTTATATAAGAGGGGACTTGATAGAGGTCTTTAAAATTATGAGCTGGTTAGACAGAGTTGACGTGGATAAGCTTTTCCCATTGAGAGTAGGGAAGATTCAAACAAGGGGACATGACTTGAGAATTACGGGACAGACGTTTAGGCGGAACATTAAGGGGAACTTCTATACTCAGAGAATGGTAGCTGTGTGGAATGAGCTTCCAGTGGAAGTGGTGGAGGCAGATTCGATGTTATCCTTTAAAAATAGATTGCATGGGTATATGGACGGGAAAGGAATGAAGTGTTATGGTCTGAGTGCAAGTAGATGGGACTAGGGGGAAGTTTAAAAGAGAAAAAAAAGTGTTCGTCACGGACTTGAAGGGAGGAGATGGCCTGTTTCCGTGCTGTTACGGTTATACACCAGTCATTGAAAGTAGGCATGCAGGTGCAGCAGGCAGTGAAGAAAGCGAATGGCATGTTAGCATTCATAGCAAAAGGATTTGAGTTTAGGAGCAGGGAGGTTCCACTGCAGTTGTACAGGTTCTTGGTGAGACCACACCTGGAGTATTGCGTACAGTTTTGGTCTCCTAATCTGAGGAAATACATTCTTGCCATCGAGGGAGTACAGAGAAGGTTCACCAGACTGATTCCTTGGATGGCAGGACTTTCATATGAACAAAGACCGGATAGACTCGGCTTGTACACGCTAGAATTTATAAGATTGAGGGGGGATCTTATAGAAACTTACAAAATTCTTAAGGTGTTGGACAGGCTAGATGCAGGAAGATTGTTCCCGATGTTGGGGAAGTCCAGAACAAGGGGTCACACAGTTTAAGGATAAGGGGGAAGTCTTTTAGGACCGAGATGAGAAAAAACATATTTCACACAGAGAGTGGTGAATCTGTGGAATTCTCTGCCACAGAAGGTAGTTGAGGCCAGTTCATTGGCTATATTTAGGAGGGAGTTAGATGTGGCCCTTGTGGCTAAATGGATCAGGGGGTATGGAGAGAAGGCAGGTACAGGATACTGAGATGGATGATCAGCCATGATTGTATTGAATGGCGGTGCAGGCTCGAAGGGCCGAATGGCCTCCTCCTGCACCTATTTTCTATGTTTCTATATTTGTTTATATTTCTTCCTCTCACATGCAGTATATGAGATTATCTGGCCTCGAAGGCAGGCATAAAGAGCCTCCCAGGTCGTCGCTAATGCATGTCCAGAATATTATTAATTTCCGTAAAGGTGTCTATTTGTTGAGAAATATTTATTTTGAGGGACTCCCTAGATAGCAACGGAGGATCAACCTGCCAAGTGCGTCGAGGTCTCGGGCAGTCCAGGCAGCCTATATCTCATTGCACAGGGCTGTGGTCAAAAATAACAATACTTTCTCTCGTCTTAATGATGTTCCAAACAGTTGATTTTGGTAATCCTAAGGTTTGGCTGATGTCTCGAACAGTTTTATTCTTGTTTCTCAGTCTCATAATGGCTTCTTTGACTTTCATTGGCACAACTTTGGTCCTCATGTTGATAAACAGCAATAAAAGTTTCAAAAGGTGATGGAAAGACTAGAGGAAAGACTAGGTGCTGAGAGCTCTCTTATACCTGCATTAAGTCACGTCAAGTCACATTTATTTATATAGCACATTTAAAAAACAACTCTCCTTGGCCAAAGTGCTTTTGTTATAAGAATAGTATAAACAAACAAACTACATACATATATACATATAGCCCTCGCTCAGAGGACGTCAAGAAAGGCTTGGGAGTATAGATAAGTTTTTAGGTACACAAAAATGCTGGAGAAACTCAGCGGGTGCAGCAGCATCTATGGAGCGAAGGAAATAGGTAACGTTTCGGGCCGAAACCCTTCTTCAGACTGATAGGGGGTGGGGAGAAGAAAGGAAAAAAGGAAAAAGGCGAAGGAGGAGCCCGAGGGCTGGGGGAGGGGAGGAGACAACCAGATGGCTGATGAAGGGGAGGGGACAGCAAGGGCTAGCAGAATTGGGAGAATTCAATGTTCAAGCCCCCAGGATGTAGACTGCCCAAGCGGAATATGAGGTGCATTTCCTCCAATTTACGGTGTTGCTTGCTGTGGCCATGGAGGAGACCCAGGACAGAGAGGTCAGATACGGAATGGGAGGGGGAGTTGAAGTGCTGAGCCACCGGGAGTTCAGGTTGGTTATTGCGGACCGATCGGAGGTGTTCGGCGAAACGATCGCCAAGCCTCCGCTTGGTCTCACCGATGTAGATCAGCTGGCATCTAGAGCAGCGAATGCAATAGATGAGGTTGGAGGAGATGCAGGTGCACCTCTGTCGCACCTGGAACGACTGCTTGGGTCCTTGAATGGAGTAGAGGGGGGAGGTGAAGGGACAAGTGTTGCATCTCTTGCGGTTGGAAGAGAAAGTACCAGGGGAGGGGGTGGTATGGGAGGGAAGGGAAGAATTGACAAGGGAGTTACGGAGGGAGCGGTCTTTGCGGAAGGCAGACATGGGGGGAGATGGGAAGATGTGGCGAGTGGTGGGGTCACGTTGGAGGTGGCGAAACTGACGGAGGATCACTTGTTGTATGTGACGGCTGGTGGGGTGAAAGGTGAGGACTAGGGGGACTCTGCCTTTGTTGTGAGTGGGGGGGTGGGGAGAGAGAGCAGTGTTGCGGGGTATGGAAGAGACCCTGGTGCAAGCCTCATCTATGGTGGAGGAGGGGAACCCCCGTTCCCTGAAGAATGAGGACATTTCAGATGCCCTGGTGTGGAACGCCTCATCCTGGGAGCAGATGCGGCGCAGACGGAGGAATTGGGAGTGGGGGATGGAGTCCTTACAGGAAGCAGGGCGGGAAGAAGTGTAGTCCAGATAGCCATGGGAGTCGGTAGGTTTGTAGTGGATGTCGGTAAGGAGTCTATCACCTGCGATGGAGATAGTGAGGTCAAGGAATGGTAGGGAAGTGTCGGAAATGGTCCAGGTGTATTTGAGTGCCGGATGGAAGTTGGTGGTGAAGCGGATGAAGTCAGTCAGTTGTGTGTGGATGCAGGATGTGGCACCAAAACAATCATCGATGTAGCGGAGGTAGAGGTCGGGGATGGGGCCCTGGTACGCATTGAACAAGGATTGTTCTACGTACCCGACAAAGAGGCAGGCGTAGCTGGGGCCCATGCGTGTGCCCATCGCTACGCCTTGTATTTGGAGGAAATGGGAGGAGTCAAATGAAAAGTTATTAAGTGTAAGGACCAGCTCCGCTATTCAAGTTTTTAGTCTTGACTTAAAGGAGTCGATGGAGGGGGCAGTTCTGATGGGAAAGGGGATGCTGTTCCACAGTCTAGGGGCTGCAACCGCAAAGGCGCGGTCGCCCCTGAGCTTATGCCTGGACCGCGGGATATTCAGCAACCCCAAGTCGGCCGATCTGAGGGGCCTGGAGGTGGTGGTGGGAGAGAAGACTTTTAATGTAGGTGGGGGCAAGCCCATTGAGGGCTTTGTAGACATAGAGGAGGATCTTGAAATGTATACGGAACGGCACAGGGAGTCAGTGGATCGGGGTGATGTGGTCCCTTTTTCGGGTGCCCGTCTGGAGTCTCGCTGCGGCGTTTTGGACCAGTTGCAGGCGGGACA
>JAXLNO010004470.1:27500-37500 GCA_038087875.1 Malacoraja senta
CGTCTCCGTTCTAAAAAAATTCAGGCATCGGTCACCCTCTACATATAGAAACATGGCCCACACATCTCGCTTGAACTTTGCCTCTTCCATCCAGCCTTTGCATTTTCACCAACATGCTAACATTTCAACGCCCTCTCCAAATTCTTTGCATCCTGCAGCGGGGGGCAGTTCAGTACTCAATGGGTCAGGCAGCATTTGTGATGCGGATAGACAGGCGTTGTTTCTCGATGGGCTATTCCCCCAGATCTTCGCGGTTCCGATACAAAACGCCGTCAGTCCATTCCCTGCGCAGTTTCTGCTCGGCTCGCAGATTTGCTCCATCAATTTGTGTTTTCCATGCATTGTTTACGTCGGCTCAGATCATCTGCGGCAAATCGAACGTCGTCAGATATGATGAGAAATGCAGCCGTCAAATAAAGACAGAAAAGGTATGTCAGAGCGCGAAGTGTGCCAGTGCCTGTCCCACTGTACGAGATGATTCAAGAGCTCTCCCGAGTGAAAAAAAATCAAACTCGTTGTAAGCACGTAGAATGAACGTAGCGGGTACGTCGGAGCTCGGGACGGTCTCTTAGCGGCTCGTACCGATAACGGCAGGTACTCGGGAAACGCGGTAAGCTCGTGAAGACTCGTGAAGATTTTTCAACACGTTGAAACGAGAAGAAAAACATATAGCACATTTAATATCAAGTCTCGTTGACCAAAGTGCTGTAGACCAGAGCAGATACTAATGTGCTACATACAATGGTACACAGAGCTAACAATACATACACAAACTGTTTACAGCGCCCCCTCAGAGGGCCTCAAAACGCTATTGGGTAGAAATAGGTGTTGAGCCTCGATTTAAAGAAGTCGATGGCGGGGTAGTTCTGATGAGGAGAAGGATGCTGTTCCACGGTCTAGGGCTGCGGCAACCGCAAAAGCGCGGTCACCCCTGAGCTTAAACCGAGAACCGCGAGATAGTCAGTAGCCCCAAGTCGGCCGACCTGAGGGACCTGGACGTAGAATGGTGGGTAGAAGATTTTGATACAGGAGGGGGCAAGCCCGTTAGGGTGATTGGACGGGGTGCATTTATAGGAAAGGTTAAAATGAATGTCGGGGAATCGCGGGCAAATCGGACTCGCGTTGACGGCGCATCTCGGTTAGCAGAGACGAATTGAGCCAAAGTGACAGATTCAGTGATGTATGATTCTATAACTTCTACGAGTGATGGTTCAAATGGCCATTGCAACCTGTTCCGTGTGAGTATGTGCGTAGTGGAGATTCTGGGCAGTTGAATGGGAATATTGGGAGGACAGACACTGATGGGAGCAAATGTATGTTGAACTATCGGCGTGGATCAGAGGGTCACGGACGGACAAGTGCACGAATTGCACTCACTGGGAATTTAACCGCGTTGATCAGCTCAGCCCTGAATTTACTCTGGGTCACCATGTAAATACACGTGTTAGTGCAGGTACTGAGCATCTGCAGGAACGTCGACGTGACCCTTGTGATGTAGTAATAACCGGTGGGGGTGTTGTCAACTCGCACCTTCGCAATACCCGTAAAGATGTAAAATATGGCCTGTGTTGCCCACAGCAGGACGAAAGTGCCCGTGATACTGAAGAGTAAAACGATGGATTTCCTGCGGTTCTCCATCTCCGGGTCCTTTTCATTCTCTCCGTTGCTTTTTCCCCGGAGCCCCCTGCGGACTCTGCTGGCCGCTACAATCCGCCTGACCGTCAGCACATTGAGCAGAAATATCAGAAAGAACGGGATACAAGGGTTGGACGCGGTGTGTGACCTTATATGCGATCCATGCAGACGACGTAAAGTAGGTGGGTTTGTTGTAGCAACCCAGGGAAGATTATCAAACACGTAGCCAGGTTGTAACGTAAAACACCGGGGACGTTCTCTAAACAGCCCAGCACACACACTGCCCCCGATAATCACAGCCGCCGTTCTCTCAGTGCAATATATTGTTTTCAGCTTCTCACAACAAATAGCCACAAACCGATCGAAGGTGAAGGCGACCGTCAGCCAGACAGAGACCGCGGTGGATGCAAAGACCAGGAATAAGATAGTCGTGCACACGGGAGTAAAGTTGAGCAAAGAATACGGGAAGTGAATTAGAATAGTCTTACGGAGAAACGGATCGGTGATGCCGACCAGGAGATCAGACGCTGCCATGGCCACCAGGTAGAGAGTGATGCATTTGGACAGACCGCATTTACCTCGACAGAGAATCACAATCGCCAACAAGTTCACTGTGAGAGAGAGAAGAGATATTACTGACATAAGGCCCGCACAAATGTATCTGAGGGACATGGTCTGATTGGAAGGTTTTCAAACTTCAAATTTGATTGACCAAATGACATTTAGCCCAGACCACGTTCAAAGACTACAGCCTTTGGACCACGGTGTCCACGCACCTCATCAAACACCAATGTATATTACGTTCACAGGTTTTAATGCTACCCATGTTCGTATGAACTGTCTCCAGATTGTAGTATCCTCTACACTGTCCCATGGATAGTAGTTACAGAAACCATTAATAGGCAGGTCAATTGCATGTGGGAGGAAACATGCGCACAGGCAAGATTAGCGTGAGTCGGGGGACGAACGATGGAACATTGCTCATAAAGCACGGGAGGGTGGAGATCGAACCTGCGTCTCCGGAACTGTGTGACACCGTCAGTCAGGCACGGAAATCGCTATCAAAACATGGGGGGGGGGGGACGGTAACATCGGAAGCTGACCTGGTTGGTGACCGACTCCGAACTCCAGCAACAGCAGCTTCGTCCGCCCCGAATGGTGGGGCTTGAATCGGCCCGTTCGCCGGGCCGGCGGGGGCTTCAACATCGGGAGCCACGATCGCCTGGATGCAACAGTTTGATTTTCAGCCGCACCGGGCGATGAAAGGCCCCGCGAACTGGCCGATTCAGCCCTTAGAAAGCGTCTGATAAATTTCAGATTACAAAACATGGGTGGGATTGTCCCCCAACTCTCAAAGCACGCGGGGGCGTGCCCACGCCCCCCCCCCCCACCCCCCAGGATTTCCGCAGATGCAGGCGGCACTGACTGTGGCACGATGGCGAGTTTACATCATAGTAAAGTCGTGACACATTCATCGAGTCAGATCCCAGCTCGTGACATTCACTTGCTTTATCTCATGAGCTGTAGCATTACAGGTCTAACGCGGGATTACGCTTCACGCAGCGACGAGTGCAGAAAATATATCGATTATATATTCAGTTAAGCAGGTTTGTCCGATTGGGAACACATGTCATTTCACTAACTCGTTTCAGACTCTCCACGGAAGGAACCCAAGTTGCCATTCTCGCAGCTCCTGACCAACATACCAGGGTGTGATTATCTGATACCTGCTCGCTGGTCAGGGCTCTGGCCGGCGCAATCAGTACAGACAGTGATCCAGGCCGGGATAAACAACGGGCATGACGTACACATTGCGGCAGTTACAGTAGGAACATGGATGTCTAACCAAATTAAACAAGTGAATTATTGAAACACAAACAATGTTTGTTTAAACGTCGGCACCGCTGGAGTTTACGGAATGTCTCACAGCTAATGCGCGTACATGAAAATCAGAGACAAACCAAATTACCGGAAACAGCGACAGCCGCTATTGTAGGGTAATATATATCTTGAATTCGGTAGATCAATGGATATCCCATAGCTGGAAGACACAATTAACTCCTGTGGCTCCGTCAGTCCGTCATCGCTGCAGCTCTGTGGCGATGCCTTCTGGTGGGCACCGAGATATATAGAGCGATAGGTCTCCAGCGACATGACCTCATACCTGCTGATTGACATTAGTGACACTCACGGAACAAACACCTTGCGCCACAGCCATTAACTCCACCATGGGAGATGACAAGCGAATAATTTAAGGATCGAGTAAAAAACCACGAAGCGACTCGATGAAAACAGAGTCTGAAGAATGGTCACTATCCGAAACGTCACCTATACACGTTCTCCAAAAATGTTGCCTGACCCTCTGTTACACCAGCACTTTGTGTATTTTTCACTAAAAACAAGAATTTATGTTTTCCAATGAAAGAATGGTCCATGACACTGTGTTATTTCATTTAATGTTGGTGTGATTTCGATGGACATCTCCAGTGAACCCATCTTCCACTCCAGTTTTGTTTTTTCCCCCCAAAATAAATCATCATTCATACCATGACATCACTGATATTGCAAGACAGATGCTGAAATATTCATAGAAGCATAGAAATATGGACAATAGGTGCAGGAGGAGGCCATCCGGCCCTTCGAGCCAGCATCGCCATTCATTGTGATCATGGCTGATCGTCCCCAATCAATAACCCGTGCCTGCCTTCTCCCCATATCCGTTGATTCCACTGGCCCCTAGAGCTCTATCTAACTCTCTCTTAAATCCATCCAGTGATTTGGCCTCCACTGCCCTCTGTGGCAGGGAATTCCATAAATTCACAACTCTCTGGGTGAAAAAGTTTTTTCTCACCTCAGTCTTAAATGACCTCCCCTTTATTCTAAGACTGTAGCCCCTGGTTCTGGACTCGCCCAACATTGGGAACGTTTTTTCCTGCATCTAGCTTGTCCAGTCCTTTTATAAATTTATATGTTTCCTGAAGAAATTTCTGTGTCCTTTGCTCAGTCGGACTGTGCACAGTCTGACCGTGTGCTATGTTTCGCTCAATGATGGCTTCCCTCCGTAATCTGCCACACCCCTCCCCGAGCACACTGTGAGACATGGCATGTGTAATTTCAGTGTGATTTGGTTTTAAGTTAGATACAGCGTGGGAAAGAGGATCTTCGGCCACTCAGAGGAAACTCACGCTGTCACAGGGCGAATGTGCACACTTACACACAGACAGCAGACGAGGGCAAGATAGAACCCTGGTTCTCTGGCGTTTTGTAGCAGTAGTGCAACCAATGTGCCGCCCTTGGTGTGATTCAGCGTGGAAACAGGTCTTTCGGCCCAACGTCCAAACCGACCAACGTGTCCCAGTTGCACTAGTCCCTGGCGTCTGGTCCATATCCACCCTCTGTGTGGAAACGTTACTCCTTGATTCCTATTAACTCTTTTTGTCCTTCACCTTGCATCAACGTCGTCTGGTCAGGCAAACGCCTCCGTTGCCATGCTGTGAAAACGGAGAGGATGAGAAGGAGTTTCTTCCCAGAGGCCATTAGGACTGTAAACTCCTATCTCACCAGGGACTAACTTTACTGAACCATTTTACTGTTGTGTGGTGTCTTTTTAAAAATTGCTATTTTTCTTTTTTTCCTCCCACAAATATGTAATATGTGAATATGTGATTCTGTCCAATCTGTTTGTAGTTTTTTGCACAATCCGCGAGCATTGCCACTTTCCATGTCACTGCACATCTCGTATGTGTATGTGACGAATAAAGCTGACTTGACTTGGTCCTCGATTCACCTACTCTGGCCAATCTATAGGGAGGATGCTCGGCAGTCGGGGTCACGACCCGTGACCTGTACTGTTCCCACGCAAAGCCAACTGGAGTACATGCGCTGAACGTCGGGTAAGCGCTTACCACGGCTTCCAGTGCAACGGGCCCGTATTCTGTCCCAGCATTCGGACTCCACGCTGACTGGTTCCACACTCACGTACCCCGGGCCGTCTATCCCCGCGGCTGGGGGTCTGGAGGTGTCCGGGGGAGGGGGGGTCGGGGTCCGGTGCCGGTGCAGCGCGGTCAGTGACTCTAGGTGGGACGGAGGGACCAGACTGTCCCCAACTCTGCTGCAGCAGACGGGGATGTTGCAGGTGGTCGGGGGTGGTCGGTGGGGGGGAGGTGGGTCAGTGAATCTGGGTGGGCGGAGGGACCAGACTGTCCCCAACTCTGCTGCAGCTGACGGGGACTTTGCCGGGTTTTCGTCCACGTGTGTCCGCTGCCCAGAGCCGCGGCCCTGCTCCACCCGGCCCCGTGTGTGTGGGCGCTGCCGACCCACAGCCCGTGACAGTGCGGCCGCACAGGTGGAGACGGGGCGGAGGGCGGCCGTGGATCTATCTATCTATCTGTCTATCCGTCTATCCCGTCTCTCCGTCTATCCGTCTGTCTATCTGTCTGTCCCTCTGTCCTTCTGTCCGCCTGTCCCTCCCTCCCTCTCTCTCTCTCTCTCTCTCTCTCTCTCTCTCTCTCTCTCTCTCTCTCTCTCTCTCTCTCTCTCTCTCTCTCTCTCTCTCTCTCTCTCTCTCTCTCTCTCTCTCTCTCTCTCTCTCTCTCTCTCTCTCTCTCTCTCTCTCTCTATTTATATATCCATATATCTATCCGTAACGTATCTTCTATCTATCTTCGATACTTAACTAAAACTCATCTTGTCCTCTTCAGGATTGCGCTGTATTTACATTTGCGCAAAGACGGTCCCGATAACGCTACGACCCCCCCCCCCCCCGCCTTACTTGCCGTTCCCCTGTGCTACAAGCGCACTAAGGTTTCTTCCGATCGGTGGAATATTACAAAAGTTACGAAGGTTTAAAAATTGTAAGATCAGCAGATTGGTCTTCTCTCCTGTCGGTCGCCGGGACGACCACGTTCCATCCGGCGCCCGCTGTCAATCACCGGGGAGAGGAGAATAAAGCAACGGAGGCCGTGAGCCGCCCTGACACCCGCGGCCGTCCCGAATCCGTCCCGAATCCGTCCCGCCGCCGCCCTGCCCCGCCCCGAAGCCGCCCCGAAGCCGCCCCGAAGCCGCCCCGAAGCCAGTGAGCCCCGAAGACGTACCGAAGCCGGTGTGCCCCGAAGCCGCCTCAAAGCCGTCCCGAAGCCGTCCCGAAGTCGGTGAGGCCGGAGCCGTCCCGAAGCCGGTGAACCCCGGAGGCGGCCCGGAGTGGGGAGCGTTCCGGAGCCTGGCCGACTGCTGCAACCACGAGATCCTGCGGAAGTAAGGAGTGAGTGTGTGATGGGATTGAGGGAGCCGGGCGCTGGCGGGGGCCGGGCGCTGGCCGGGGCACACCACCACCGCACACACATCCGCGCACTCCCCTCCACTCGCAACCCCCCCCCCCAAACGTAGGCCACGGCAGCGCCGCCCCCCCCGGCCCCCACCTGAAGCCGTCACCCTCCCCGTCCCCAGCTGCAGGACTTGCCCCCAAAAAGTCCATTCAGCCCACAATGCCTGTACTAGCCCTCAGGAAACCAGTCCCTTCGACCCACAACACCTATACCAGCCCTCCAGAAACCCCCCACTCTGGCCATCGCCTGAAGCCATTCCCCTCCCCCGGCTGCAGGACGCTCCCCCCCCCACTGTCCAACGACAGCCACTGCCTGCAGCCGTCCCCCTCCCCGGGTATATGACGCTGCCCCCCCCTCAACTGCCAGCCCCCGCCTGAAGCCGTTCCCCACCCACGGCTGTAGGACGCTCCACCCCGCCCCGACAGCCCCCTCCTGAAGACGTCCCCCATCCCTTGCTGCCGGCGCCCCACCCCGCCCCCCTGCCCCGGCTGCGGGTCGCTCGCCCCACCACCTCCACCGGCCCCGACAGCCTCCGCCTGAAGCTGCTCCCATCACCGGCTGTAGGAAGCTCACACTGGCCCCCAAAGGCTCCCACCTGAAGCTGTCCCCCTCCCACAGCTGCAGGACGCTCGCACCCACCCCCCAATGGCCCCGCCAACCCCCGCCTGAAGCTGTCCCTGACCCCCTGCTTCAAGACCCCCCCCGTCAAACGGTCGCGACAAACCCCGCCTGAAGCCGTCCCCGTCCCCCTGCTGCAAGATCCTCCCCCCCCCCAATCGGACACGACAACCCCGCCTGAAGCCGCCCCCCCCCCTCCCGGCTGCCGGATGCTTCCATCTCCGCCACCGGCTCCGACACTTTGATGACCTCGAATAGATCATCCACACATTTATCTCCTCCCGCCTAGATTACTGCAAGTCCCTTTCGACTGGCATCAGCCAATCGTCCCTGTCCCGCCTGCAACTGGTCCAAAACGCCGCAGCGAGACTCCTGACGGGCAGCCGAAAAAGGGACCACATCACCCCGATCCTGGCCTCTCTCCACTAGCTCTCTGTGCGGTTCCGTATACATTTCAAGATCCTCCTCTATGTCTACAAAGCCCTCAATGGACTTGCCCCCACCTACATTAAAAGTCTTCTCACCCACCACTCCAGCTCCAGGTCCCTCAGATCGGCCGACTTGGGGTTGCTGAATATCCCGCGGTCTAGGCATAAGCTCAGGGGCGACCGCGCCTTTGCGGTTGCAGCTCCTAGACTGTGGAACAGCATCCCCCTTCCCATCAGACCTACCCCCTCCATCGACTCCTTTAAGTCAAGACTAAAAACGTATCTATACTCCCAAGCCTTTCTTGACGTCCTCTGAGCGAGGGCTATATGTATATATGTATGTAGTTTGTTTGTTTATATTATTCTTATAACAAATGTAAAGCACTTTGGCCAACGAGAGTTGTTTTTTAAATGTGCTATATAAATAAATGTGACTTGACTTGATTGAGGGAACGAATGCTTCCCAACAGCTTTCCTTGATTCACTCGACATCTATGGATTATCACCGCAAATTGGAATTGAATAAAGGATCTCCGATCACGTTAATGAGAAACGTGGAACCCCTAAAGCTGTGCAATGGAATGAGGATGATTGTGGAAGAGCTAAACAATAATCTGATCGTTGCAAGAATCAACATGGGAGCCTTCAAAGATGACCTTGTTCTCATTCCTAGGATAACGCTCAATTTGACAGAAGGCGAAGACATTCCCGCTGCAGTCAAGTATTGCTATGACGATCCATAGAGCACAAGGCCAAACCATGGAGAAAGTGTAGATATACCTTGATAAACCGGTATTTCAGCTTGGACAACTTTATGTGGCTCTTAGCCAAGGTGAGGAAAAATGTCAACGTTTTCCTGAATGATGGAACATCGAGCAAGAGTGTTATCAAACGTGTCCTTGGTTGAACGATGACTTCTGAGGTAAATTCTCAGATTTTGTACGTAAAGGTTTAACCATTTATTAAGGTCTCTATATTAAAATTGTGTGTCTTTATCTCCATCAACAGCAAAGCGATATCGAGTCGCAGTGAACAGCAGAAGCCACCAAGTGATACAACTAGAAAGAACTGAACTGAATAAATCTCATCTTTAACATTTAAATGGTTGTTATAATTTCATGAGTTATTCACGTTTAAAGCTTTCACTTGAGCAAGTGGGACCCGTTGGGTCCTGACCTCTCAACGCCTGGTTGCGGCAGGGGGCGGCCTGCTGCGGCACACACACCCTAACCACCCCCCCCCCACACACACACACAATAACCCCCCCCCCCACACACACACTAATCCCCCCCCCCACACACACATACACACACATTAACCACCCCGCTTGATATTACATTAATATTTTTCATTCGCTCCTTTTACAACACCCCCCCACACCCACGCACGCATCGCCCCCAACTCGCCGACGCGGCTAGAGAGAGCAGGGGGTAAAGAGAGAGTGGGCAGAGGCAGAGAGTGGGCAGAAGCAGAGAGAAGCCAGAGGCAGAGGGAGGGTAGAGGCAGAGAGAGGGCCGAGTCTGAGAGAGTGCAGAGGCACAGAGAGGGCAGAGACAGAGGGCATAGACAAAGCACGGGGGGGAGCAGAGATGGAGAGGGGGGGGCAGAGAGGGAGCGGATGGGTAGGGAGGGAGCGGGGCGCAGAGAGAGAGCGGGGGCAGAGAGGGAGGGGGGTGGGCAGAGAGAGAGCGGAGGTAGGCCGACCGGCGACCAAAGGATTGCGCATTCGGCGGCTTCAGTCCAGGGACCGAAGTCATCTCCGGCATCGTCCATTGTATAACAGGGGGAGGGTAACGTCACTCGCATCGCGTGGAAGAACGGCGCGAGGAGAAGACCTATTGTGGCATCATCAGTGAAAGGCAGTCGTTTAGAAATTGAACATTTTGTCATATTTTTAAACATTTTCAGTAATGTCGCGAAACAAAGCGTGGTAGTTTCAGAAAGGTAGATTTTAGACTCCACGGGAAAAATGTCTACAGGAATATGTAAAAATTT
>JAXLNO010004470.1:40000-54287 GCA_038087875.1 Malacoraja senta
TTTTATCATTAATTCTCGGTCCCACTCTTCTCTAAGTGCCTCTGTCGATGGTAGTTCTATATTTAAAATACTATTATATAAATATGATATTAATTTCTGTGTCAGCCTTAATATTCATTGCTTCTTCCAGTGGGTCTAAAGTTATGTTTTGATATCTTTGTATGTATTTCTTCATGAAGTCGCAACTCTGAAGATATTTAAAATATTAGTTATTTTTCAGTTTAAATTTTAATTGTAATTGTTGGAATTATAACAGTTTTCCCATTTCATACATATCCCCGATCCTTTTATTCCTAAACTTTCTCATTGATTATATGTTTTGTCAATTAGAGATGGTTTAAAAAAGGATATTCGCTATTGGCATTAACAATGATAAATGTCTTAATTGTAAGGATAGTTTTATTTGTTTCCATATTCTTATTGTATCATGTATAATTGGGTTCTTCTTATATATTGTATTGTTCAGTTTTTTCGGGGAGAAGAGGATCGTTCCTATATTACAAGGGAAACAATCCCCTTTCTCCATTTTTATCCATTCTGTCTGTTGGGTAGAACTGTCCAACCAATAAATTATCTTCTTAATATGCACTGCCCAATAATAATACAAAATGTTCGGAAGTGAAAGTCCCCCGACATCTTTTGGTTTACATAAGTGTTTTTTTTTAAATTCTATGTGATTTATAATCCCAAATAAAATTAGTAATATTGGAGTCTAATTAATAAAAATAATATTTTGGTATATATCCTGGTATAGACAGAAATAGGTATAATAATTGTGGTAGAAAGATCATTTTTATAGCATTTATTCTACCTATTAATGATAAAGGAAGTGTTTTCCAAAATTTAATCAGTATATTAAGTTTGTTTAATAAAGGTATAAAATTAGCATTGAATAATGCTTTATGTTTTCTAGTAATCTGAATACCCAAATATTTAAATTTTTCTGTTGCTATTTTAAAGGGGAACTTCAGTAAGTGTGTAGATTCTTGAGGTTTTAACGTCATAATTTCACTTTTATTGTAATTTATTCTATATCCAGAAAAGGACCCAAATTCCTCTATTAAGTTTAATAAATTTGGTATGCTCGTTTGTGATTTTGTAATATATAAAACTATATCATCTGCATATAATGAAATTTTATTATTTGAGTCCCTAGTATTATAGCCCTGAATATTCGGATGAATTCTTATACCTTCAGCCAAAGGTTCTATCATAAGGGCAAATAGCAGGGGTGATAACGCACATCCCTGCCTATTACCCCTTGACAATTGAAAATTTTGAGATAACATATTATTAGTCAATATTCTTGGCATCGGTTTATCATATAATTATTTTACCCATGTAATAAAATTCTCTCCCATATTAATTTTTTGCAATACTTTGTATAAGTACTGCCACTCTACCTGATCAAATGCTTTCTCTGCGTCCAGAGAAATAATTGATATATCTTCTTCCTCCACTTTATGTGAGTACATTATATTAAACAGGGGTCTCAAATTATTAAATTAATATCTTTTGATCAGGGTTTATCAATTTACTAATATATTTGCTTAATCTTCTTGCTAATGTCTTTGCTAAAATTTTCTGGTCTGTATTTAAAAGTGATATAGCTCTATATGAGCCCGGATCCTCTAAATCTTTATCTTTTTTTGGAATAAGCGTAATAGTTGATTCTGCTAATGTTTCAGGTAGTTTATTTTCTTTAAAAGCGTGAGTATATAAATTAAATAAATAAGGAGTCGTTATCTCATGAAATTTTTTATAAAATTCATTACTAAAACCATCTGGTCCCGGTGTCTTACCATTTTTCAACGATTTTATTGTTTCACCTATTTCTTCGATTGTAATTTGAGCTCCAAGTTCCTCTTGTTCCAAAAGGTCAAGTTTTGGAAGATTACAGTTGTCTAAATTTTTTTAAATTTTACTATCTTCTATTATAGTTTTAGATGTACATAAATTTTGATAAAATTGAGCAAATCTTTTATTAATATCTTTAGGTGGTATTAGTAATTCACCTTTCTCTGATTTAATTTTAGTTATAGTATTTTCTTTTTCTTGTTTTTTCAATTGACGAGCCAGAAGCTTATGCGGTTTGTCACCAAACTCAAAATGTACCTGTTTTGTAATTTGGAATAATCTTATTACTCTTGCCGATAAAATTCGATTAAGTTTAAATTTCAGTAATATTATCTTATTATGTTTATCTATAGTGGAGTCTTTAGCATTATCTAACTCTAACTGTCTAATTTCTTGTTCTAACAACATTTGTTCTGTCTTATTCTTTTTATTTTGAAAAATTTGATTTGAAATTATAATTCCGCTGATAAATGCCTTAAAAGTTTCCCATAATAAAGAAGGCGAAGTACCTGGTATATCACTTGTATCAAAAAAAAGTTTCATTTGTTGTTTTAAATATTGATAACCTTGTATGTCATTTAAAATATGTGTATTAAACCTCCAAAAACATATTTTACCCGGCATTCCCTCGAATTTTACTGAAAATGTCAATGGAGAGTGATCAGAAATACTACTAATGTGCTATGTTGGATTAATTGTATATGGCATTAATTTCATATCCATTAAAAAATAATCAATTCTTGAATAAGTTTTATGTACCGGAGAGTAAAACGAGTATTCCCTTCCAACTGGATTAGCAGATCTCCATACATCTGTTATATTAGTATTTTTTATATATGTATATAAAAGTTCACTAGTCTTAGATTTTAAATTACTCCTCTTTTGTTTTACTGATTTGTCTAGATATGAATCAAAAACACAATTGAAGCCCCCCCCCTATTATCACATTCTGGTAATTAAACTCTGAGATTACATCTATAATTTTATTTTAAAAATTGGGGTTGTCAAAATTCGGAGCCTAAATATTTATCATAGTTAGTGGGGTTGCTTAAATTTCTCCCGAAACTATAATATACCTTCCCTCTTTATCTGATATAGTATTCTTTAATTTAAAAGGTATACCTTTTCGAATAAGAATAGCCGTACCTCTAGATTTAGAAGTAAATGACGAATAGTATGTTTGACCTATCCACTTCGCCTTTAATCTCATTTGTGTTTGTTGTTTCATGTGAGTTTCCTGTAAAAACATTATGTCGCTGTTCATAGATTTTAGTTGAGCTAAAATGTTACCCCTCTTAATTGGTTCATTGGCACCCCTTATATTCCAACTGCAGAATGTAATTCTTCCATTCTTTATTTGTCTATCGCCTTGCATTATATATCAAAATAGTATTCCTGAATCATATGGTGCAACCAAATACCTCAGAGTTCTGGGCATTGGGTGGTCATGCCAATTTTTTAGATTTATATTGCATCTCCTTCTTGTGTAGTGCCTTAGAAAAAGAAAAGAAAGATGTGATATAGAATTGATTACAAAAAAGGTAAGCGAATAAAAGTCTTTATAGTGAATTAAAAAAAAAGTGTTCTTAAGGTATCTAAGAAAAGATATCTTAAAGACGAATGGCCACCTAAGTATAGACTTCCGTTGATGTTATACATAGAGCTTAGTAAATCCTCATAAAAAGCTACAGACCGTTTCATATCTTATCTTTGCTTATATAAGTTTATCAGCACCAGTGAAAACCGAAGAAAAAAATCAGGGAGAGGCATAAAAAAACAAAAACAAAAACAAATATAAAACACAACATAAGCTCAGTTTTATAAGTATATATGCCTTTCCAATTTATCTAACCTTAATATAGTCTAAACTTTACCATATATATCCACCCAGAATTCTTACACATACAACCAGGTACCAAGGGGTTAAACAAAACATCACTTCTGAATCTTTTCCAGTTATATGCTGCGTCTAACTCCTACCCACACAACAACAAAAAAGTAGGTTAGTAATGTTATAGACGTTTTAGTGACTTAAATCATAATTATATACACTCCCATTATCTCCTTCCCTGTCTCATGATTTATTCATATTTACTACATACATTCACAAATAATTAGTATTGTTAAATTTGTTAAACTCGTTGGTTATTTATAATTGGAGTATAATAAATAAAGATCTTCCTAAATCAGCAGATTTTATATTCCAATTAGTATTATCTCGTTCCATGTCCATTATACATTCCCTCATTAATTCTGTGTCTTCAACGTCTTTTGTTTATCTTTGAACTTTTCATTCAAGGTGAAATATGGACAGCACTGTCACAAACACATTCCAGACAGATAAGCTTGCTAACTGACCGGAAAATTCCGCCATCTTAACCAGTCCTAAAAGTTAAACAGTTCAATCTTCTTCCTTGTCGACAGCTTCCCCCGATGTTTTCTTTACGATATCCTCTGCGTATTTAAAAGCTTTTTCGGGGTCTGTAAACGAGCGTACAGTGCCATTATGAGTAATCTTCATTTTAGCTGGATAAACAATTCCATATCTCACATCGCGGATTCCTTTCAGAGTATTTCTTGTCTGTGAAAACAAGTTCCTTCTCTGGACGACCTCCGGGGGGTAATCACGGAAAAATCGATTATTATCCCCACGATATGTCAGATTCTTCCCATGAGTAATCTATTTCAATATAGATTCCACTGAAGAGATATCGAGGAATTTCACAATTATCTGTCTTGGAGGAGGATTTGCCTCTCTTGAAACACGTCCAACGTGTTGGATCCAGTTTGATTGCAAATTCTTAGTATATTTCAATTGGGAAACCGTCTGCTCCTGGAGCTTTGTTGCTCTGCATCGATTTAATTGCTTGTAATATTTCTTCGCTTGATATTTCCCGGTGAATTTGTGCTTGGTCCTCTGTAGTAATTTCTGGGATATGCAGGCTGTCTAAGAAAAAGGGACCACATCACCCCGATCCTGGCCTCTCTCCACTGGTTCCCTATGCGGTTCCGTATAAACTTCAAGATCCTCCTCCATGTCTGCAAAGCCCTCATTGGGCTTGCCCCCACCTACATAAAAAGTCTTCTCACCCACCAGTCCACGTCCAGGCCCCTCAGATCGGCCGAATTTGGGGTTGCTGAATATCCCACGGTCTAGGCATAAGCTCAGGGGCGACCGCGCCTTTGCGGTTGCAGCCCCAAGACTGTGGAACAGCATCCCTCTTCCCTTCAGAACTGCCCCCTCCATCGACTCTTTTAAGTCAAGACTAAAAACGTATCTATACTCCCAAGCCTTTCCTGACGTCCTCTGAGCGAGGGCTACATGTATATATGTATGTAGTTTGTTTTGTTTTTGCTATTCTTATAACAAATGTAAAGCACTTTGGCCAACGAGAGTTGTTTTTTAAATGTGCTAAATAAAAAATAGACTTGACTTGACTAAGAAGGCAGGAATACATGACAGATCACTGGTTGGTTCCGAAGCATAGAGGGAAAAATAAAACTGCTTAAACTGGTCATTGATGGCATCTGGATGAGTAGTCTTTACCCCCTGGCGGTGTTAAAATTTCAGGAATAGCACTGGCGGCTGTGGACTGTCTGATCCGGTGAGCTAAAAGTTTTCCTGCATTTTCTCCGTGTTCATAAAAAATCTGCTTGGATTTGAAAATTAGTTGCTTTGTGTCTCTGGTGGATAAATTGTCAAATTCCGTCTGAAGTAATTATTTCCTCTTGTAAAGTTGAGGTGTTGGCGAATTGGCATACAAACGGTCTATTTCCGCTATGCTGTGGGACAGTTCTTTCATATTCTTGCCATAGAGAGAGTACAGATAAGTCTTGCCATAGAGGGAGTACAGAGAAGGTTCACCAGACTGATTCCTGGAATGGCAGGACTTTCATATGAAGAAAGACTGGATCGACTCGGCTTGTACTCGCTAGAATTTAGAAGATTGAGGGTGGATCTTATAGAAACTTACAAAATTCTTCAGGGGTTGGACAGGCTAGATGCAGGAAGATTGTTCCCGATGTTGGGGAAGTCCTGGACAAGGGGTCACACAGTTTAAGGATGAAGGGGTAGTCTTTTAGGACCGAGATGAGAAAAATATTTTTCACACAGAGAGTGGTGAATCTCTGGAACTCTCTGCCACAGAAGGTAGTTGAGGCCAGTTCATTGGCTATATTTAAGAGGGAGTTAGATGTGGCCCTTGTGGCTAAAGGTATCAGGGGGTATGGAGAGAAGGCAGGTACAGGATACTGAGTTGGATGATCAGCCATGATCAAGTGAATGGCGGTGCAGGCTCGAAGGGCAGAATGGCCTACTCCTGCACCTATTTTCTATGTTTCTATATTTTTTATATTTCTTCCTCTCCCATGCAGTATATGAGATTATCTGGCCTCGAAGGCAGGCGTAAAGAACCTCCCAGATAGTCGCTAAGTGCATGTCCGGTGTTTTATTAATTTCCATAAAGGTGTCTATTTGTTGAGAAATATATATGTTGAAGTACTCCCTAGATAGCAACGGAGGATCAACCTGCCAAGTGCGTCGAGGTCTCGGGCAGTCCAGGCAGCCTATATCTTGTTGCACAGGGCTGTGGTAAAAAATAACAATACTTTCTCTCTTCTTAATGATGTTCCAAACAGTTGATTTTAGTAATCCTAAGGTTTGGCTGATGTCTCCAACAGTTTTATTCTTGTTTCTCAGTCTCATAATGGCTTCTTTCACTTTCATTGGCACAACTTTGGTCCTCATGGTGATAAACAGCACTAAAAGTTTCCAAAGGTGATGGAAAGACTAGAGGAAAGACTAGGTGCTGAGAGCTCTCTTATACCTGCATTAAGTCACGTCAAGTCACATTTATTTATATAGCACATTTAAAAAACAACTCTCCTTGGCCAAAGTGCTTTTGTTATAAGAATAGTATAAACAAACAAACTACATACATATATACATATAGCCCTCGCTCAGAAGACGTCAAGAAAGGCTTGGGAGTATAGATAATTTTTTAGTCTTGACTTAAAGGAGTCGATGGAGGGGGCAGTTCTGATGGGAAAGGGGATGCTGTTCCACAGTCTAGGAGCTGCAACCGCAAAGGCGCGGTCGCCCCTGAGCTTATGCCTAAACCGCGGGATATTCAGCAACCCCAAGTCGGCCGATCTGAGGGGCCTGGAGGTGGAGTGGTGGGTGAGAAGACTTTTAATGAAGGTGGGGGCAAGCCCATTGAGGGCTTTGTAGACATGGAGGAGGATCTTGAAATGTATACGGAACCGCACAGGGAGCCAGTGGATCGGGCTGATGTGGTCCCTTTTTCGGGTGCCCGTCAGGAGTCTCGCTGCAGCGTTTTGGACCAGTTGCAGGCGGGACAGGGAAGATTGGCTGATGCCAGTGTAAAGGGAGTTGCAGTAATCTAGGCGGGAGGTGATGAATGCGTGGATGATCTTTTCGAGGTCACCAAAGTATAGGAATTGTTTTATTTTAGCTATCGTCCGAAAGAGGCAATTAAACACACCCGAGCAATTCCAAACGCCGTGTGTCGCAAACATTATGGTGCCCTGAAAAAGACGGACTATGCATAAACACAGCTGCAATTTCTACATGTTGAAATCAAGATGTATAAAAATACCCTTTAATAAAACCTGACAATGTGCACTTTAACCACATGTGATTTTTTTCTATTACAAATCTCAAATTGTGGAGTACAGGGACAGGCCACGGCAGCAGCAGCGGTAGGCCAGGGCAGCGGTAGGCCACGGCAGCGACCGCCGGCAGCCCCCGCCTGAAGCCGTCCCCGTCCACCGGCTGCAGGACGCTCCCCGCCAGCCCCCCTGCCTGAAGCCGACCCCGTCCCCAGCTGCAATCCATTCGTCCGACAACATCCGTACTAGGCCAAGAAATGTCCATCAGGCCCACAATGACCTACTAGCCCTCTGGAAACCTGTCCATCCGGCCCACAATACCCGTACTAGCCCTGCAGAAATCCTCCTCCGGCTACAGAAAGCTCCCCCCACCACCGTCCCCCGCCACCCCCCCCGCCTGCAGCCGTTCCCCCCTCCTGCTGCAGGACGCCTCCCCCCCCCACAGGACCTCGACAACCCCCGCTTGAAGCCGCCCCCTCCCCCGGCTGTAGGACGCTCTCCCCCGCCATTGGTCCCCGACAGCCCCCGCCTGAAGCCGCCCCCCTTTCCCGGCTGCAGGATGCTCCACCCCGAGGACGGGGACGGCTTCAGGCGGAAGCCGGCGGCGGGAGAGGGGGGGTCCTGTAGCCGGGGGAGGGGGGCGGGTTCAGGCGGGGGCCAGAGTGGGTGGCTTGATAGGTGTTGGCTACTATAGTTGTTGTGGGCCGAAGGGATTCGTACTGGAGGGCTAGTACAGACATTGTTGGCCCAATGGACTTTTTTTGGGCTAATCCTGCAGCTGGGGATGGGGAGGGCGACGGCTTCACATGGGGGCCGGTGGCCTAGCGCTGGGGGGGGGGTGTGTGAGAGGGGACGGGGGGGTGTTGCCGACCCCCTCCCCCAGCTCCTTCAATCCCCCCACACTCACTCCTCACTTCCCCAGGATCTCGAGGTTGCAGCAGTCGGCCAGGCTCCGGGCCCCTCCGCACTCGGGCTGCCTCCGGGTTTCCCCGACAGGGGGGCATATCCGGGTTCCCCGGCTTCGGGACGGCTCCGGGGCGGCTCCGGGGCTCACCGGCCTCTGGGCGAGACGGCTTCGGGGCGGGGCGGGGCGGCTGCGGGACTCAGCGCGGCTTACGGACACAGCCCGGTGATTGGCAGCGGGTGCCGGAAGAGGCGTTGCCGTCCCGGCGAGTGACAGGAGAGAAGACCAATCTGCTGATCTTACGATTTTAAAATCTTCGTAACTTTTGTAATATTCCACCGATCGGAAGTAACCTTAGTGCGCTTGAAGCACAGAGGAACCGCGAGTAAGGCGGGGTGGGGGGAGAATCGTAGCGTTATCGGGGACCGTCTTTGCGTAAATGTAAATACAGCGCAATCCAGAAGAGGACAAGATGAGAGTTTTAGTGATAGATAGATAGATAGATAGATAGATAGATAGATAGATAGATAGATAGATAGATAGATAGATAGATAGATAGATAGATAGATAGATAGATAGATAGATAGATAGATAGATAGATAGATAGATAGATAGAAAGATAGATAGATAGATAGATAGATAGATAGATAGATAGATAGACAGACAGACAGACAGATAGATAGACAGACAGATAGATAGATAGATAGATAGATAGATAGATAGATAGATAGATAGATAGATAGATAGATAGATAGATAGATAGATAGATAGATAGATAGATAGATAGATAGATAGATAGATAGATAGATAGATAGGTAGATAGATAGATAGATAGATAGATAGATAGATAGATAGATACACCTGCTCAATAAGAAATCTTTAAGATCTTCAAGTTCCTTGGAATCAATATTACGAATGATTACCAAGTCTGACTCCATCAAAACGATAGCAGGCAGCCTTGGATGCCTAACCTACTTAGTCAAACCGCATGTCAAAAAACTTGGCGTGATATTTGACTCCGCATTGAAGTATGACAAGGAAGTCAACGCTGTGGTAGAAGTTTGATTCTTCCAGCTTCCTACAATAGCTAAAACCAAATCCTTCCTCAAATTCGACGACATTGAAAAAAAACATCCACGCATCCACGCTGCTCCCGTCCGGCTAAAGGTACAGAGGCTTGAACGCGCGCACCACCACACTCAGAAACCTCTTTTCCCCTCTGCTATTATGTTTCCTAACGGTCCTTCCACAAGCCATGAGTACGGATTCACCACTTCCCCAACGTGGACAGCTGACTTGGTCTTTAGTTTTATTTAGTTTTAGTTTTAGAGATGCAGCCCAGAAAAAGTCCCTTCGGCCCACCGTGTCGGCGCCGACCAGCGATCCCCGCACATTAACACTATTCTACTCCCAATAGTGACCATTTTTACATTTTCCCAAGTCAATTAACCTAGAAACCTGTACGTCTTTGGAGTGTGGTAGGATACCGAAGATCTCGGAGAAAACCCACGCAGGTCACGCGGAGAACGTACAAACTCCGTACAGACCGCACCCGTAGTCGGGATCGAACCCGGGTCTCCGGCGCTGCATTCGCTGTAAGGCAGCAACTCTACCGCTGCACCACCGTGACCGCCCTTCTATGGGGCTAATGCGCTGCAATGCGAAGGACTATATTCTAACAATCTTCCCTCTTGCTCGATCAAATGATCTTGTTTTTGATAAGATTGTGTTTATTTATTGTACAGCTTTTTTTGTTCTAATAACGGGTAAAAAAACCTTTTCGATTTAACGCGGTGCACACAAGAATAATAAACGCAAATCTACATTCTGCACCATGGTATTATTTTCTCAACAATGTCTTGTGTACTTATGTATCGAATATAGACATATACAACTATGGGATTGATTGGGGATGAACAGCCATGATCACAATGAATGGCGGTGGTGGCTCGAAGGGCCGAATGGCCTCCTCCTGCACCTATTTTCTATGTTTCTATGCAACACAGGGAAAGGCAAAGTCTGGGTCGAACATGATGTCAACATAAATTAATGTAATCTGCTTACTCAAATTGATGGAGATCTCTCAGGTTTTTGCATATCCACATGCCCATACAAATGCCTCATAAACTCCATTGATACCAACAGCCTCCACCACCGACACGAGAAGAACATTTCAATAGACAATAGACAATAGGTGCAGGAGCAGGCCATTTGGCCCTTCGAGCCAACACCGCCATTCAATGTGATCATGGCTGATCATCCCCAATCAGTACCCCGTTCCTGCCTTGTCCCCATATCCCCTGACTCCGCTATTTTTAAGAGCCCTATCTGGCTCTCTCTTGAAAGATTCCAGAGAACCGGCCTCCACCGCCCTCTGAGGCACAGAATTCCACAGACTCACCACTCTCTGTGAGAAAAAGTGTTTCCTCGTCTCCGTTCTAAAAAAATTCAGGCATCGGTCACCCTCGACATATAGAAACCTGCCCCACACATCTCAATTGAACTTTGCCCTCTTCCATCCAGCCTTTGCATTTTCACCAACATGCTAACATTTCAACGCCATCTCCAAATTCTTTGCATCCTGCAGCGTGGGGCAGTTCAGTGCTCAATGGGTCAGACAGCATTTGTGATGCGGATAGACAGGCGTTGTTTCTCGATGGGCTATTCCCCCAGATCTTCGCGGTTCCGATACAAAACGCCGTCAGTCCATTCCCTGCGCAGTTTCTGCTCGGCTCGCAGATTTGCTCCATCAATTTGTGTTTTCCACGCATTGTTTACGTCGGCTTCAGATCATCTGCGGCAAATCGAACGTCGTCAGATATGATGAGAAATGCAGCCGTCAAATAAAGACAGAAAAGGTATGTCAGAGCGCGAAGTGTGCCAGTGCCTGTCCCACTGTACGAGATGATTCAAGAGCTCTCCCGAGTGAAAAAAAAATCAAACTCGTGGTAAGCACGTAGAATGACGTAGCGGGTACTTCGGAGCTCGGGACGTCTCTTAGCGGCTCGTACCGATAACGGCAGGTACTCGGGAAACGCGGTAAGCTCGTGAAGACTCGTGAAGATTTTTCAACACGTTGAAACGAGAAGAAAACATATTGCACATTTAATATCAAGTCTCGTTGACCAAAGTGCTGTAGACCAGAGCAGATACTAATGTGCTACATACAATGGTACACAGAGCTAACAATACATACACAAACTGTTTACAGCGCTCCCTCAGAGGGCCTCAAAAACGCTATTGGGTAGAAATAGGTGTTGAGCCTCGATTTAAAGAAGTCGATGGCGGGGGTAGTTCTGCAGAGGAGAGGGATGCTGTTCCACGGTCTAGGTGCTGCAACCGGAAAAGCGCGGTCGCCCCTGAGCTTAAACCGAGACCGCGAGATAGTCAGCAGCCCCAAGTCGGCCGACCTGAGGGACCTGGAGGTAGAATGGTGGGTTAGAAGATTTTTGATACAGGAGGGGGCAAGCCCGTTAGGGTGATTGGACGGGTGCATTTATAGGAAAGGTTAAAATGAATGTCGGGGAATCGCGGGCAAATCGGACTCGCGTTGACGGCGCATCTCGGTTAGCAGAGACGAATTGAGCCAAAGTGACAGATTCAGTGATGTATGATTCTATAACTTCTACGAGTGATGGTTCAAATGGCCATTGCAAGCTGTTCCCTGTGAGTATGTGCGTAGTGGAGATTCTGGGCAGTTGAATGGGAATATTGGGAGGACAAACACTGATGGGAGCAAATGTATGTTGAACTATCGGCGTGGATCAGAGGGTCACGGACGGACAAGTGCACGAATTGCACTCACTGGGAATTTAACCGCGTTGATCAGCTCAGCCCTGAATTTACTCTGGGTCACCATGTAAATACACGTGTTAGTGCAGGTACTGAGCATCTGCAGGAACGTCGACGTGGCCCTTGTGATGTAGTAATAACCGGTGGGGGTGTTGTCAACTCGCACCTTCGCAATACCCGTAAAGATGTAAAATATGGCCTGTGTTGCCCACAGCAGGACGAAAGTGCCCGTGATACTGAAGAGTAAAACGATGGATTTCCTGCGGTTCTCCATCTCCGGGTCCTTGTCATTCTCTCCGTTGCTTTTTCCCCGGAGCCCCCTGCGGACTCTGCTGGCCGCTACAATCCGCCTGACCGTCAGCACATTGAGCAGAAATATCAGAAAGAACGGGATACAAGGGGTTAGGACGCGGTGTGTGACCTTATATGCGATCCATGCAGACGACGTATAGTAGGTGGGTTTGTAGATGCAACGCCAGGGAAGATTATCAAACACGTAGCCAGGTTCTATCCCAAAACACCGGGGGACGTTCTCTAAACAGCCCAGCACACTCACTGCCCCGATAATCACAGCAGCCGTTCTCTCAGTGCAATATATTGTTTTCAGCTTCTCACAACAAATAGCCACAAACCGATCGAAGGTGAAGGCGACCGTCAGCCAGGCAGAGACCGCGGTGGATGCAAAGACCAGGAATAAGATAGTCGTGCACACGGGAGTAAAGTTGAGCAAAGAATACGGGAAGTGAATTAGAATAGTCTTACGGAGAAACGGATCGGTGATGCCGACCAGGAGATCAGACGCTGCCATGGCCACCAGGTAGAGAGTGATGCATTTGGACAGACCGCATTTACCTCGACAGAGAATCACAATCGCCAACAAGTTCACTGTGAGAGAGAGAAGAGATATTACTGACATAAGGCCCGCACAAATGTATCTGAGGGACATGGTCTGTTTGGAAGGTTTTCAAACTTCAAATTTGATTGACCAAATGACCTTTAGCCCAGACCACGTTCAAAGACTACAGCCTTTGGACCACGGTGTCCACGCACCTCATCAAACACCAATGTATATTTCGTTCACAGGTTTTAATGCTACCCATATTCTTATGAACTGTCTCCAGATTGTAGTATCCATCTACACTGTCCCATGGACAGTAGTTACAGAAACCATTAATAGGCAGGTCAATTGCATGTGGGAGGAAACATGCGTACAGCCAAGATTAGCGTGGAGTCGGAGGACGAACGATGGAACATTGCTCATAAAGCACGGGAGGGTGGAGATCGAACCTGTGTCTCCGGAACTGTGTGACACCGTCAGTCAGGCACGGAAATCGCTATCAAAACATGGGGGGGGGGACGGTAACATCGGAAGCTGACCTGGTTGGTGACCGACTCCGAACTCCAGCAACAGCAGCTTCGTCCGCCCCGAATGGTGGGGCTTGAATCGGCCCGTTCGCCGGGCCGGCGGGGGCTTCAACATCGGGAGCCACGATCGCCTGGCTGCAGCAGTTTGATTTTCAGCCGCGCCGGGCGATGAAAGGCCCCGCGAACTGGCCGATTCAGCCCTTAGAAAGCGTCTGATAAATTTCAGATTACAAAACATGGGTGGGATTGTCCCCCAACTCTCAAAGCACGTGGGGGCGTGCCCACGCCCTCCCACCCCCCCAGGATTTCCCCCGATGCAGGCGGCACTGACTGTGGCACGATGGCGAGTTTACATCATAGTAAAGTCGTGACACATTCATCGAGTCAGATCCCAGCTCGTGACATTCACTTGCTTTATCTCATGAGCTGTAGCATTACAGGTCTAACGCGGGATTACGCTTCACGCAGCGACGAGTGCAGAAAATATATCGATTATATATTCAGTTAAGCAGGTTTGTCCGATTGGGAACACATGTCATTTCACTAACTCGTTTCAGACTCTCCACGGAAGGAACCCAAGTTGCCATTCTCGCAGCTCCTGACCAACATACCAGGGTGTGATTATCTGATACCTGCTCGCTGGTCAGGGCTCTGGCCGGCGCAATCAGTACAGACAGTGATCCAGGCCGGGATAAACAACGGGCATGACGTACACATTGCGGCAGTTACAGTAGGAAC
>JAXLNO010004470.1:54487-61987 GCA_038087875.1 Malacoraja senta
GAGCCGGTGGCGGAGATGGAAGCATCCGGCAGCCGGGAGGGGGGGACGGCTTCAGGCGGGGCTGTCGTGTCCGGTTGGGGGGGTGGAGGATCTTGCAGCAGGGGGACGGGGACGGCTTCAGGCGGGGTTTGTCGCGACCGTTTGACGGGGGGGGGGTCTTGAAGCAGGGGGTCAGGGACAGCTTCAGGCGGGGGTTGGCGGGGCCATTGGGGGGTGGGTGCGAGCGTCCTGCAGCTGTGGGAGGGGGACAGCTTCAGGTGGGAGCCTTTGGGGGCCAGTGTGAGCTTCCTACAGCCGGGGATGGGAGCAGCTTCAGGCGGAGGCTGTCGGGGGCCGGTGGTGGTGGTGGGGCGAGCGAGCCACAGCCGGGGCAGGGGGGCGGGATGGGGCGCCGGCAGCAAGGGATGGGGGACGTCTTCAGGAGGGGGCTGTCGGGGCGGGGTGGAGCGTCCTACAGCCGTGGGTGGGGAACGGCTTCAGGCGGGGGCTGGCAGTTGAGGGGGGGGCAGCGTCATATACCCGGGGAGGGGGACGGCTTCAGGCAGGGGCTGTCGGTGGACAGTGGGGGGGGGGCGTCCTGCAGCCGGGGGAGGGGAATGGCTTCAGGCGATGGCTAGAGTGGGGGGTTTCTGGAGGGCTGGTATAGGTGTTGTGGGTCGAAGGGACTGGTTTCCGGAGGGCTAGTACAGGCATTGTGGGCCGAATGGACTTTTTGGGGCAAGTCCTGCAGCTGGGGACGGGGAGGGTGACGGCTTCATGTGGGGGCCGGGGGGGGGGCGGCGCTGCCGTGGCCTACGTTTGGGGGGGGGGGGGTTGCGAGTGAAGGGGAGTGCGTGGATGTTTGTGCGGTGGTGGTGTGCCCCGGCAAGCGCCCGGCCCCCGCCAGCGCCCGGCTCCCTCAATCCCATCACACACTCACTCCTTACTTCCGCAGGATCTCGTGGTTGCAGCAGTCGGCCAGGCTCCGGAACGCTACCCACTCCGGGCCGCCTCCGGGGTTCACCGGCTTCGGGACGGCTCCGGCCTCACCGACTTCGGGACGGCTTCGGGACGGCTTTGAGGCGGCTTCGGGGCACACCGGGCTTCGGTACGTCTTCGGGGCTCACTGGCTTCGGGGCGGCTTCGGGGCGGGGCAGGACGGCGGCGGGACGGATTCGGGACGGATTCGGGACGGCCGCGGGTCTCAGGGCGGCTCACGGACTCAGCCCGGCCTCCGTTGCTTTATTCTCCTCTCCCCGGTGATTGACAGCGGGTGCCGGATGGGACGTGACTTGACAGGAGAGAAGACCAATCTGCTGATCTTACAATTTTTAAACCTTCGTAACTTTTGTAATATTCCACCGATCGGAAGAAACCTTAGTGCGCTTGTAGCACAGGGGAACGGCAAGTGAGGCGGGGGGGGGGGGGGGGTGGCTCGAAGCGTTATCGGGACCGTCTTTGCGCAAATGTAAATACAGCGCAATCCTGAAGAGGACAAGATGAGTTTTAGTTAAGTATCGAAGATAGATAGAAGATAGGTTACGGATAGATATATGGATATATAAATAGAGAGAGAGAGAGAGAGAGAGAGAGAGAGAAGAGAGAGAGAGAGAGAGAGAGAGAGAGAGAGAGAGAGAGAGAGAGAGAGAGAGAGAGAGAGAGAGAGAGAGAGAGAGAGAGAGAGAGAGAGAGAGAGAGAGAGAGAGAGAGAGAGAGGGAGGGAGGGAGGGACAGGCGGACAGAAGGACAGAGGGACAGACAGATAGACAGACGGATAGACGGAGAGACGGATAGACGGATAGACAGATAGATAGATAGATCCACGGCCGCCCTCCGCCCCGTCTCCACCTGTGCGGCCGCACTGTCACGGGCTGTGGGTCGGCAGCGCCCACACACACGGGGCCGGGTGGACAGGGCCGCGGCTCTGGGCAGCGGACACACGTGGACGAAAACCCGGCAAAGTCCCCGTCAGCTGCAGCAGAGTTGGGGACAGTCTGGTCCCTCCGCCCACCCAGATTCACTGACCCACCTCCCCCCACCGACCACCCCCGACCACCTGCAACATCCCCGTCTGCTGCAGCAGAGTTGGGGACAGTCTGGTCCCTCCGTCCACCTAGAGTCACTGACGCGCTGCACCGGCACGCGACCCCGACCCCCCCCTCCCCCGGACACCTCCAGACCCCCAGCCGCGGGGATAGACGGCCCGGGGTACGTGAGTGTGGAACCAGTCAGCGTGGAGTCCGAATGCTGGGACAGAATACGGGCCCGTTGCACTGGAAGCCGTGGTAAGCGCTTACCCGACGTTCAGCGCATGTACTCCAGTTGGCTTTGCGTGGGAACAGTACAGGTCACGGGTCGTGACCCCGACTGCCGAGCATCCTCCCTATAGATTGGCCAGAGTAGGTGAATCGAGGACCAAGTCAAGTCAGGTTTATTCGTCACATACACATACGAGATGTGCAGTGACATGGAAAGTGGCAATGCTCGCGGATTGTGCAAAAAACTACAAAACAGATTGGACAGAATCACATATTCACATATTACATATTTGTGGGAGGAAAAAAAGAAAAAATAGCAATTTTTAAAAAGACACCACACAACAGTAAAATGGTTCAGTAAAGTTAGTCCCTGGTGAGATAGGAGTTTACAGTCCTAATGGCCTCTGGGAAGAAACTCCTTCTCATCCTCTCCGTTTTCACAGCATGGCAACGGAGGCGTTTGCCTGACCAGACGACGTTGATGCAAGGTGAAGGACAAAAAGAGTTAATAGGAATCAAGGAGTAACGTTTCCACACAGAGGGTGGATATGGACCAGACGCCAGGGACTAGTGCAACTGGGACACGTTGGTCGGTTTGGACGTTGGGCCGAAAGACCTGTTTCCACGCTGAATCACACCAAGGGCGGCACATTGGTTGCACTACTGCTACAAAACGCCAGAGAACCAGGGTTCTATCTTGCCCTCGTCTGCTGTCTGTGTGTAAGTGTGCACATTCGCCCTGTGACCGCGTGAGTTTCCTCTGAGTGGCCGAAGATCCTCTTTCCCACGCTGTATCTAACTTAAACCAAATCACACTGAAATTACACATGCCATGTCTCACAGTGTGCTCGGGGAGGGGGGTGGCAGATTACGGAGGGAAGCCATCATTGAGCGAAACATAGCACACGGTCAGACTGTGCACAGTCCGACTGAGCAAAGGACACAGAAATTTCTTCAGGAAACATATACATTTATAAAAGGACTGGACAAGCTAGATGCAGGAAAAAACGTTCCCAATGTTGGGCGAGTCCAGACCAGGGGCTACAGTCTTAGAATAAAGGGGAGGTCATTTAAGACTGAGGTGAGAAAAAACTTTTTCACCCAGAGAGTTGTGAATTTATGGAATTCCCTGCCACAGATGGCAGTGGAGGCCAAATCACTGGATGGATTTAAGAGAGAGTTAGATAGAGCTCTAGGGGCCAGTGGAATCAACGGATATGGGGAGAAGGCAGGCACGGGTTATTGATTGGGGACGATCAGCCATGATCACAATGAATGGCGATGCTGGCTCGAAGGGCCGGATGGCCTCCTCCTGCACCTATTGTCCATATTTCTATGCTTCTATGAATATTTCAGCATCTGTCTTGCAATATCAGTGATGTCATGGTATGAATGATGATTTATTTTGGGGGGAAAAAACAAAACTGGAGTGGAAGATGGGTTCACTGGAGATGTCCATCGAAATCACACCAACATTAAATGAAATAACACAGTGTCATGGACCATTCTTTCATTGGAAAACATAAATTCTTGTTTTTAGTGAAAAATACACAAAGTGCTGGTGTAACAGAGGGTCAGGCAACATTTTTGGAGAACGTGTATAGGTGACGTTTCGGATAGTGACCATTCTTCAGACTCTGTTTTCATCGAGTCGCTTCGTGGTTTTTTACTCGATCCTTAAATTATTCGCTTGTCATCTCCCCTGGTGGAGTTAATGGCTGTGGCGCAAGGTGTTTGTTCCGTGAGTGTCACTAATGTCAATCAGCAGGTATGAGGTCATGTCGCTGGAGACCTATCGCTCTATATATCTCGGTGCCCACCAGAAGGCATCGCCACAGAGCTGCAGCGATGACGGACTGACGGAGCCACAGGAGTTAATTGTGTCTTCCAGCTATGGGATATCCATTGATCTACCGAATTCAAGATATATATTACCCTACAATAGCGGCTGTCGCTGTTTCCGGTAATTTGGTTTGTCTCTGATTTTCATGTACGCGCATTAGCTGTGAGACATTCCGTAAACTCCAGCGGTGCCGACGTTAAACAAACATTGTTTGTGTTTCAATAATTCACTTGTTTAATTTGGTTAGACATCCATGTTCCTACTGTAACTGCCGCAATGTGTACGTCATACCCGTTGTTTATCCCGGCCTGGATCACTGTCTGTACTGATTGCGCCGGCCAGAGCCCTGACCAGCGAGCAGGTATCAGATAATCACACCCTGGTATGTTGGTCAGGAGCTGCGAGAATGGCAACTTGGGTTCCTTCCGTGGAGAGTCTGAAACGAGTTAGTGAAATGACATGTGTTCCCAATCGGACAAACCTGCTTAACTGAATATATAATCGATATATTTTCTGCACTCGTCGCTGCGTGAAGCGTAATCCCGCGTTAGACCTGTAATGCTACAGCTCATGAGATAAAGCAAGTGAATGTCACGAGCTGGGATCTGACTCGATGAATGTGTCACGACTTTACTATGATGTAAACTCGCCATCGTGCCACAGTCAGTGCCGCCTGCATCTGCGGAAATCCTGGGGGGTGGGGGGGGGCGTGGGCACGCCCCCCCGCGTGCTTTGAGAGTTGGGGGACAATCCCACCCATGTTTTGTAATCTGAAATTTATCAGACGCTTTCTAAGGGCTGAATCGGCCAGTTCGCGGGGCCTTTCATCGCCCCGGTGCGGCTGAAAATCAAACTGTTGCATCCAGGCGATCGTGGCTCCCGATGTTGAAGCCCCCGCCGGCCCGGCGAACGGGCCGATTCAAGCCCCACCATTCGGGGCGGACGAAGCTGCTGTTGCTGGAGTTCGGAGTCGGTCACCAACCAGGTCAGCTTCCGATGTTACCGTCCCCCCCCCCCATGTTTTGATAGCGATTTCCGTGCCTGACTGACGGTGTCACACAGTTCCGGAGACGCAGGTTCGATCTCCACCCTCCCGTGCTTTATGAGCAATGTTCCATCGTTCGTCCCCCGACTCCACGCTAATCTTGCCTGTGCGCATGTTTCCTCCCACATGCAATTGACCTGCCTATTAATGGTTTCTGTAACTACTATCCATGGGACAGTGTAGATGGATACTACAATCTGGAGACAGTTCATACGAACATGGGTAGCATTAAAACCTGTGAACGTAATATACATTGGTGTTTGATGAGGTGCGTGGACACCGTGGTCCAAAGGCTGTAGTCTTTGAACGTGGTCTGGGCTAAATGTCATTTGGTCAATCAAATTTGAAGTTTGAAAACCTTCCAATCAGACCATGTCCCTCAGATACATTTGTGCGGGCCTTATGTCAGTAATATCTCTTCTCTCTCTCACAGTGAACTTGTTGGCGATTGTGATTCTCTGTCGAGGTAAATGCGGTCTGTCCAAATGCATCACTCTCTACCTGGTGGCCATGGCAGCGTCTGATCTCCTGGTCGGCTTCACCGATCCGTTCCTCCGTAAGACTATTCTAATTCACTTCCCGTATTCTTTGCTCAACTTTACTCCCGTGTGCACGACTATCTTATTCCTGGTCTTTGCATCCACCGCGGTCTCTGTCTGGCTGACGGTCGCCTTCACCTTCGATCGGTTTGTGGCTATTTGTTGTGAGAAGCTGAAAACAATATATTGCACTGAGAGAACGGCGGCTGTGATTATCGGGGCAGTGTGTGTGCTGGGCTGTTTAGAGAACGTCCCCCGGTGTTTTACGTTACAACCTGGCAACGTGTTTGATAATCTTCCCTGGGGTTGCTACAACAAACCCACCTACTTTACGTCGTCTGCATGGATCGCATATAAGGTCACACACCGCGTCCTAACCCCTTGTATCCCGTTCTTTCTGATATTTCTGCTCAATGTGCTGACGGTCAGGCGGATTGTAGCGGCCAGCAGAGTCCGCAGGGGGCTCCGGGGAAAAAGCAACGGAGAGAATGAAAAGGACCCGGAGATGGAGAACCGCAGGAAATCCATCGTTTTACTCTTCAGTATCACGGGCACTTTCGTCCTGCTGTGGGCAACACAGGCCATATTTTACATCTTTACGGGTATTGCGAAGGTGCGAGTTGACAACACCCCCACCGGTTATTACTACATCACAAGGGTCACGTCGACGTTCCTGCAGATGCTCAGTACCTGCACTAACACGTGTATTTACATGGTGACCCAGAGTAAATTCAGGGCTGAGCTGATCAACGCGGTTAAATTCCCAGTGAGTGCAATTCGTGCACTTGTCCGTCCGTGACCCTCTGATCCACGCCGATAGTTCAACATACATTTGCTCCCATCAGTGTCTGTCCTCCCAATATTCCCATTCAACTGCCCAGAATCTCCACTACGCACATACTCACACGGAACAGGTTGCAATGGCCATTTGAACCATCACTCGTAGAAGTTATAGAATCATACATCACTGAATCTGTCACTTTGGCTCAATTCGTCTCTGCTAACCGAGATGCGCCGTCAACGCGAGTCCGATTTGCCCGCGATTCCCCGACATTCATTTTAACCTTTCCTATAAATGCACCCGTCCAATCACCCTAACGGGCTTGCCCCCTCCTGTATCAAAAATCTTCTAACCCACCATTCTACATCCAGGTCCCTCAGGTCGGCCGACTTGGGGCTACTGACTATCTCGCGGTCTCGGTTTAAGCTCAGGGGTGACCGCGCTTTTGCGGTTGCCGCACCTAGACCGTGGAACAGCATCCTTCTCCTCATCAGAACTACCCCCGCCATCGACTTCTTTAAATCGAGGCTCAACACCTATTTCTACCCAATAGCGTTTTTGAGGCCCTCTGAGGGGGCGCTGTAAACAGTTTGTGTATGTATTGTTAGCTCTGTGTACCATTGGATGTAGCACATTAGTATCTGCTCTGGTCTACAGCACTTTGGTCAACGAGACTTGATATTAAATGTGCTATATGTTTTCTTCTCGTTTTAACGTGTTGAAAAATCTTCACGAGTCTTCACGAGCTTACCGCGTTTCCCGAGTACCTGCCGTTATCGGTACGAGCCGCTAAGAGACGTCCCGAGCTCCGACGTACCCGCTACGTTCATTCTACGTGCTTACAACGAGTTTGATTTTTTTTCACTCGGGAGAGCTCTTGAATCATCTCGTACAGTGGGACAGGCACTGGCACACTTCGCGCTCTGACATACCTTTTCTGTCTTTATTTGACGGCTGCATTTCTCATCATATCTGACGACGTTCGATTTGCCGCAGATGATCTGAAAGCCGACGTAAACAATGCATGGAAAACACAAATTGATGGAGCAAATCTG
>JAXLNO010004470.1:66987-84487 GCA_038087875.1 Malacoraja senta
GGACGAATGGATTGCAGCTGGGGACGGGGTCGGCTTCAGGCAGGGGGGCTGGCGGGGAGCGTCCTGCAGCCGGGGGACGGGGACGGCTTCAGGCGGGGGCTGCCGGCGGTCGCTGCCGTGGCCTACCGCTGCCCTGGCCTACCGCTGCTGCTGCCGTGGCCTGTCTCTGTACTCCACAATTTGAGATTTGGAATAGAAAAAAATCACAACTGGTTGAAGTGCACATTGTCAGGTTTTATTAAAGGGTATTTTTATACATTTTGATTTCAACATGTAGAAATTGCAGCTGTGTTTATGCATAGTCCGTCCATTTCAGGGCACCATAATGTTTGCGACACACGGAGTTTGGAATTGCTCGGGTGTGTTTAATTGCCTCCTTCGGACGATAGCTAAAATAAAACAATTACTACACTTTGATGACCTCGAAAATATCATCCACGCATTCATCTCCTCCCGCCTAGATTACTGCAACTCCCTTTACACTGGCATCAGCCAATCTTCCCTGTCCCGCCTGCAACTGGTCCAAAACGCCGCAGCGAGACTCCAGACGGGCACCCGAAAAAGGGACCACATCACCCCGATCCACTGACTCCCTGTGCCGTTCCGTATACATTTCAAGATCCTCCTCTATGTCTACAAAGCCCTCAATGGGCTTGCCCCCACCTACATTAAAAGTCTTCTCTCCCACCACCACCTCCAGGCCCCTCAGATCGGCCGACTTGGGGTTGCTGAATATCCCGCGGTCCAGGCATAAGCTCAGGGGCGACCGCGCCTTTGCGGTTGCAGCCCCTAGACTGTGGAACAGCATCCCCTTTCCCATCAGAACTGCCCCCTCCATCGACTCCTTTAAGTCAAGACTAAAAACTTGAATAGCGGAGCTGGTCCTTACACTTAATAACTTTTCATTTGACTCCTCCCATTTCCTCCAAATACAAGGCGTAGCGATGGGCACACGCATGGGCCCCAGCTACGCCTGCCTCTTTGTCGGGTACGTAGAACAATCCTTGTTCAATGCGTACCAGGGCCCCATCCCCGACCTCTACCTCCGCTACATCGATGATTGTTTTGGTGCCACATCCTGCATCCACACACAACTGACTGACTTCATCCGCTTCACCACCAACTTCCATCCGGCACTCAAATACACCTGGACCATTTCCGACACTTCCCTACCATTCCTTGACCTCACTATCTCCATCGCAGGTGATAGACTCCTTACCGACATCCACTACAAACCTACCGACTCCCATGGCTATCTGGACTACACTTCTTCCCGCCCTGCTTCCTGTAAGGACTCCATCCTCCACTCCCAATTCCTCCGTCTGCGCCGCATCTGCTCCCAGGATGAGGCGTTCCACACCAGGGCATCTGAAATGTCCTCATTCTTCAGGGAACGGGGGTTCCCCTCCTCCACCATAGATGAGGCTCGCACCAGGGTCTCTGCCATACCCCGCAACA
Organism: Malacoraja senta; assembly: GCA_038087875.1. Lineage (NCBI taxonomy): Eukaryota > Metazoa > Chordata > Chondrichthyes > Rajiformes > Rajidae > Malacoraja > Malacoraja senta. Next base: position 68,446 of record JAXLNO010004470.1, read on the forward strand.
CTGCTCTCTCTCCCCACCCCCCCACTCACAACAAAGGCAGAGTCCCCCTAGTCCTCACCTTTCACCCCACCAGCCGTCACATACAACAAGTGATCCTCCGTCAGTTTCGCCACCTCCAACGTGACCCCACCACTCGCCACATCTTCCCATCTCCCCCATGTCTGCCTTCCGCAAAGACCGCTCCCTCCGTAACTCCCTTGTCAATTCTTCCCTTCCCTCCCATACCACCCCCTCCCCTGGTACTTTCTCTTGCAACCGCAAGAGATGCAACACTTGTCCCTTCACCTCCCCCCTCTACTCCATTCAAGGACCCAAGCAGTCGTTCCAGGTGCGACAGAGGTGCACCTGCATCTCCTCCAACCTCATCTATTGCATTCGCTGCTCTAGATGCCAGCTGATCTACATCGGTGAGACCAAGCGGAGGCTTGGCGATCGTTTCGCCGAACACCTCCGATCGGTCCGCAATAACCAACCTGAACTCCCGGTGGCTCAGCACTTCAACTCCCCCTCCCATTCCGTATCTGACCTCTCTGTCCTGGGTCTCCTCCATGGCCACAGCGAGCAACACCGTAAATTGGAGGAAATGCACCTCATATTCCGCTTGGGCAGTCTACATCCTGGGGGCTTGAACATTGAATTCTCCCAATTCTGCTAGCCCTTGCTGTCCCCTCCCCTTCATCAGCCATCTGGTTGTCTCCTCCCCTCCCCCAGCCCTCGGGCTCCTCCTTCGCCTTTTTCCTTTTTTCCTTTCTTCTCCCCACCCCCTATCAGTCTGAAGAAGGGTTTCGGCCCGAAACGTTACCTATTTCCTTCGCTCCATAGATGCTGCTGCACCCGCTGAGTTTCTCCAGCATTTTTGTGTACCTAAAAACTTATCTATACTCCCAAGCCTTTCTTGACGTCCTCTGAGCGATGGCTATATGTATATATGTATGTAGTTTGTTTGTTTATACTATTCTTATAACAAAAGCACTTTGGCCAAGGAGAGTTGTTTTTTAAATGTGCTATATAAATAAATGTGACTTGACGTGACTTAATGCAGGTATAAGAGAGCTCTCAGCACCTAGTCTTACCTCTAGTCTTTCCATCACCTTTTGAAACTTTTATTGCTGTTTATCAACATGAGGACCAAAGTTGTGCCAATGAAAGTCAAAGAAGCCATTATGAGACTGAGAAACAAGAATAAAACTGTTCGAGACATCAGCCAAACCTTAGGATTACCAAAATCAACTGTTTGGAACATCATTAAGACGAGAGAAAGTATTGTTATTTTTTACCACAGCCCTGTGCAACGAGATATAGGCTGCCTGGACTGCCCGAGACCTCGACGCACTTGGCAGGTTGATCCTCCGTTGCTATCTAGGGAGTCCCTCAAAATATATATTTCTCAACAAATAGACACCTTTACGGAAATTAATAATATTCTGGACATGCATTAGCGACGACCTGGGAGGCTCTTTATGCCTGCCTTCGAGGCCAGATAATCTCATATACTGCATGTGAGAGGAAGAAATATAAACAAATATAGAAACATAGAAAATAGGTGCAGGAGGAGGCCATTCGGCCCTTCGAGCCTGCACCGCCATTCAATACAATCATGGCTGATCATCCATCTCAGTATCCTGTACCTGCCTTCTCTCCATACCCCCTGATCCATTTAGCCACAAGGGCCACATCTAACTCCCTCCTAAATATAGCCAATGAACTGGCCTCAACTACCTTCTGTGGCAGAGAATTCCACAGATTCACCACTCTCTGTGTGAAATATGTTTTTTCTCATCTCGGTCCTAAAAGACTTCCCCCTTATCCTTAAACTGTGTGACCCCTTGTTCTGGACTTCCCCAACATCGGGAACAATCTTCCTGCATCTAGCCTGTCCAACACCTTAAGAATTTTGTAAGTTTCTATAAGATCCCCCCTCAATCTTCTAAATTCTAGCGTGTACAAGCCGAGTCTATCCGGTCTTTGTTCATATGAAAGTCCTGCCATCCAAGGAATCAGTCTGGTGAACCTTCTCTGTACTCCCTCGATGGCAAGAATGTATTTCCTCAGATTAGGAGACCAAACTGTACGCAATACTCCAGGTGTGGTCTCACCAAGAACCTGTACAACTGCAGTGGAACCTCCCTGCTCCTAAACTCAAATCCTTTTGCTATGAATGCTAACATGCCATTCGCTTTCTTCACTGCCTGCTGCACCTGCATGCCTACTTTCAATGACTGGTGTATAACCGTAACAGCACGGAAACAGGCCATCTCCTCCCTTCAAGTCCGTGAGGAACACTTTTTTTTCTCTTTTAAACTTCCCCCTAGTCCCATCGACTTGCACTCAGACCATAACACTTCATTCCTTTCCCGTCCATATACCCATGCAATCTATTTTTAAAGGATAACATCGAATCTGCCTCCACCACTTCCACTGGAAGCTCATTCCACGCAGCAACCATTCTCTGAGTATAGAAGTTCCCCTTAATGTTCCGCCTAAACGTCTGTCCCTTAATTCTCAAGTCATGTCCCCTTGTTTGAATCTTCCCTACTCTCAATGGGAAAAGCTTATCCACGTCAACTCTGTCTAACCAGCTCATAATTTTAAAGACCTCTATCAAGTCCCCTCTTAACCTTCTGCGCTCCAAAGAATAAAGACCTAACTTGTTCAACCTTTCTCTGTAACTTAGTTGCTGAAACCCAGGCAACATTCTAGTAAATCTCCTCTGTACTCTCTCTATTTTGTTGACATCCTTCCTATAATTAGGCGACCAAAATTGTACTCCATACTCCAGAATTGGCCTCACCAATGCCTTGTACAATTTTAACATTACATCCCAACTTCTATATTCAATGCTCTGATTTATAAAGGCCAGCACACCAAAAGCTTTCTTTACCACCCTATCTACATGAGATTCCACCTTCAGGGAACTATGCACAGTTATTCCTAGATCCCTCTGTTCAACTGCATTCCTCAATTCGCTACCATTTACCGTGTACGTCCTATTTTGATTTGTCCTGCCGAGATGTAGCACCTCACATTTGTCAGCATTAAACTCCATCTGCCATCTTTCAGCCCACTCTTCCAAATGGCCTAAATCTCTCTGTAGACTTTGAAAATCTACTTCATTATCCACAACACCGCCTATCTTAGTATCATCTGCATACTTACTAATCCAATTTTCCACACCTTCATCCAGATCATTGATGTACATGACAAACAACAGTGGACCCAACACAGACCCCTGAGGCACCCCACTAGTCACCGGCCTCCAACCTGACAAACAGCCATCCACCATTACACTCTGGCATCTCCCATTCAGCCACTGTTGAATCCATCTTGCTACTCCACCATTAATACCCAACAATTGAATCTTAACCTTCAACTCTTAACCTTCTGCGCTCCAAAGAATAAAGACCTAACTTGTTCAACCTTTCTCTGAAACTTAGTTGCTGAAACCCAGGCAACATTCTAGTAAATCCCCTCTGTACTCTCTCTATTTTGTTGACATCCTTCCTAAAATTAGGCGACCAAAATTGTACTCCATACTCCAGAATTGGCCTCACCAATGCCTTGTACAATTTTAACTTTACATCCCAACTTCTATATTCAATGCTCTGATTTATAAAGGCCAGCACACCAAAAGCTTTCTTTACCACCCTGTCTACATGAGATTCCACCTTCAGGGAACTATGCACAGTTATTCCTAGATCCCTCTGTTCAACTGCATTCCTCAATTCGCTACCATTTACGATGTACGTCCTATTTTGATTTGTCCTGCCGAGATGTAGCACCTCACATTTGTCAGCATTAAACTCCATCTGCCATCTTTCAGCCCACTCTTCCAAATGGCCTAAACCTCTCTGTAGACTTTGAAAATCTACTTCATTATCCACAACACCACCTATCTTAGTATCATCTGCATACTTACTAATCCAATTTTCCACACCATCATCCAGATCATTGATGTACATGACAAACAACAGTGGACCCAACACAGACCCCTGAGGCACCCCACTAGTCACCGGCCTCCAACCTGACAAACAGCCATGCACCATTACTCTGTGGCATCTCCCATTCAGCCACTGTTGAATCCATCTTGCAACTCCACCATAAATACCCAACAATTGAATCTTCTTAACCAACCTTCCATGAGGAACATTGTCAAAGGCCTTACTGAAGTCCATATAGAAAACATCCACTGCTTTACCCTCATCAATTTCCCTAGTAACCTCTTCGAAAAATTCAAGAAGATTAGTCAAGCATGACCTTCCAGGCACAAATCCATGTTGACTGTTCCTAATCAGACCCTGCTTATCCAGATGCTTATATATATCATCTTTAAGTATCCTTTGCATTACTTTGCCCACCACTGACGTCAAACTAACAGGTCTATAATTGCTAGGTTTACTCTTAGAACCCTTTTTAAACAACGGAACAACATGCGCAGTACGCCAATCCTCCGGCATTATTCCCGTTTCTAATGACATTTGAAATACTTCTGTCATAGCCCCTGCTATTTCTACACTAACTTCCCGCAATATCCTAGGGAATATCTTGTCAGGACCTGGAGACTTATCCGTTTTCATATTTTACAAATGTGTCCGCAACTCCTCTCTTTGAATCTCACAGTTTCCATTGCTACTCTGCTTGTTTCCCTTACCTCACATAATTCCATATCCTTCTACTTGGTGAATACCGAAGAAAATAAATTGTTCAATATCTCCCCCATCTCTTTTGGCTCTGCAGATAGCTGTCCACTCTGACTCTCTAATGGACCAATTTTATTCCTTGTTATCCTTTTGCTATTAATATAGCTGTAGAAACCCTTTGGATTTACTTTCACCTTAATTGCCAAAGCAACCTCATATCTTCTTTTAGCTTTTCTAATTTCTTTCTTAATATTCTTTTTACATTCTTTATACTCCTCAAGCACCTCATTTACTCCTTGCTGCCTATAATTATTGTAGATCTCTCTCTTTTTCCGAACCAAGTGTCCAATTTCCCTTGAAAACCATGGCTATTTCCAATTTTTACTATTTCCTTTCAACCGAACAGGGACATAACGATTCTGTACTCTTAAAATGTCACCGTTAAATGTCCTCCATTTCTCTTCTACATCCTTCCCATAAAACAACATGTCCCAATTCACTCCTTTTAAATCCTTTCTCATCTCCTCAAAGTTAGCCTTTCTCCAATCAAAAATCTCAACCCTAGGTCCAGTTCTGACCCTCTCCATAATTATATTGAAACTAATGGTATTGTGATCACTGGACCCGAAGTGCTCCCCGACGCATACCTCCGCCACCTGCCCTGTCTCATTTCCTAACAGGAGGACCAGCACTGCCGCTTCTCTAGTAGGTACCTCTATGTATTGCTGCAAAAAATTATCCTGCACACATTTTCCCAACTCCAAACCATCCAGCCCTTTTACAGAATGTGTTTCCCAGTCTATGTGTGGAAAATTGAAATCTCCCACAATCACTACCTTGTGCTTACTACTAATATCTGCTATCTCCTTTCATATTTGCTCTTCCAATTCTCGCTCCCTATTTGGCGGTCTATAATACACCCCTATAATTGTTGCTACACCTTTCCCATTTCTCAGTTCCACCCTCAGTCTTCAATCGCCTACCCCTTATTCTTAAACTGTGACCTCCTGGTTCTGGAATCCCCCAACATCTGGAACATGTTTTCGCATCTCGCCTGCCCAATCCTTTAAGAATTTTATATGTTTCGAACAGATAGCCTCTCATCCTTCCAAATTCCAGTGCATATTACCCCAGTCAATCCATTATTTCATCATATATCAGGGATATGGGTATGAATGGAACAAATACAAGTGAATGAGATTAACGTAGATAGACATCTGGATCTGCATGGATGAGTCGGGCCGAAGGGCCAGTTTCCATGCTGTTTCCATGATCATTTGACACACCACTGGAATCACCGGTTCTGTAAGCGGAGGCTTGGCGATCGTTTCGCCGAACACCTCCGCATGGTCCGCAATAACCAACCTGACCTCCCGGTGGCTCAGCACTTCACCTCCCCCTCCCATTCCGTATCCGAACTTTCTGTCCTGGGCCTCCTCCATGACCAGAGCGAGCAACACCGGAAATTGGAGGAACAGCACCTCATATTCCGCTTGGGGAGTCTGCATCCTGGGGGGCATGAACATTGAATTCTCCCAATTTTGTTAGCCCTTGCTGTCTCCTCCCCTTCCCAGCTCTCTCTCAACCCTCGGGATCCTCCTCCTCCTTTTTCCTTTCTTCTCCCCCCACCCCCTATCAGTCTGAAGAAGGGTTTCGGCCCAAAACGTTCCCTATTTCCTTCGCTCCATAGATGAGACCACACCTGGAGTATTGCGTACAGTTTTGGTCTCCTAATCTGAGGAATGACTTTCTTGCCATAGAGGGGGTACAGAGAAGGTTCACCAGACTGATTCCTGGGATGTCAGGACTTTCATATGAAGAAAGACTGGATAGACTCGGCTTGTACTCGCTGGAATTTTTGAAGATTGAGTGGGGATCTTATAGAAACTTACAAAATTCTTAAGGGGTTGGACAGGCTAGATTCAGGAAGATTGTTCCTGATGTTGGGGAAGTCCAGGACAAGGGGTCACGGTTTAAGGATAAAGGGGAAATCTTTTAGGACTGAGATGAGAAAAACATTTTTTACACAGAGAGCGGTGAATCTGTGGAATTCTCTGCCACAGAAGGTAGTTGAGGCCAGTTCATTGGCTATATTTAAGAGGGAGTTAGATGTGGCCCTTGTGGCTAAAGGGATCAGGGGGTATGGAGAGAAGGCAGGTACAGGATACTGAGTTGGGTGATCAGCCATGATCATATTGATTGGCGGTGCAGGCTCGAAGGGCCGAATGGCCTACTCCTGCACCTATTTTCTATGTTTCTATGTTATGTGGCAGAGAATTCCACAGACTCACAACTCACTGGGTGAAAACGTTTTTCCTCATCTCAGTCCTAAATCGCCTACCCCTTATTCTTAAACTGTGACCTCCTGGTTCTGGACTCCCCCAACATCTGGAACATTTTTCCGCATCTCACCTGCCCAATCCTTTAAGAATTTTATATGTTTCGAACAGATGGCCTCTCATCCTTCCAAATTCCAGTGCATATTACCCCAGTCAATCCATTATTTCATCATATTTCAGGGGTATGGGTATGAATGGAACAAATACAAGAGAATGAGATGAACGTAGATAGACATCTCGATCTGCATCGATGAGTCGGGCCGAAGGGCCTGTTTCCGTGCTGTTTCCATGATCATTTGAAACACCACTGGAATCACCGGTTCTGTAAGCGGAGGCTTGGCGATCGTTTCGCCGAACACCTCCGCTTGGTCCGCAATAACCAACCTGACATCCCGGTGGCTCAGCACTTCAACTCCCCCTCCCATTCCCAATCCGACGTCTCTGTCCTGGGTCTCCTCCATGGCCAGAGTGAGCAACACCGGAAATTGGAGGAACAGCACCTCATATTCCGCTTGGGGAGTCTGCATCGTGGGGGGCATGAACATTGAATTCTCCCAATTTTGTTAGCCCTTGCTGTCTCCTCCCCTTCCCAGCTCTCCCTCTGCCCTCGGGCTCCTCCTCCTCCTTTTTCCTTTCTTCTCCCCCACCCCCTATCAGTCTGAAGAAGGGTTTCGGCCCAAAACGTTGGATATTTCCTTCGCTCCATAGATGAGACCACACCTGGAGTATTGCGTTCAGTTTTGGTCCCCTAATCTGAGAAAAGACATTCTTGCCATAGAGGGAGTACAGAGAAGGTTCACCAGACTGATTCCTGGGATGGCAGGACTTTCATATGAAGAAAGACTGGATAGACTCGGCTTGTACTCGCTGGAATTTTTGAAGATTGAGTGGGGATCTTATAGAAACTTACAAAATTCTTAAGGGGTTGGACAGGCTAGATGCAGGAAGATTGTTCCCGATGTTGGGGAAGTCCAGGACAAGGTCCAGGACAGTTTAAGGATAAAGGGGAAATCTTTTAGGACTGAGATGAGAAAAACATTTTTTACACAGAGAGTGGTGAATGTGGAATTCTCTGCCACAGAAGGTAGTTGAGGCCAGTTCATTAGCTATATTTAAGAGGGAGTTAGATGTGGCCCTTGTGGCTAAAGGGATCAGGGGGTATGGAGAGAAGGCAGGTACAGGATACTGAGTTGGATGATCAGCCATCATCATATTGAATGGCGGTGCCGGCTCGAAGGTCCGAATGGCCTACTCCTGCACCTATTGTCTATGTTTCTATGTTTCTATGCTGCTGCACCCGCTGAGTTTCTCCAGCATTTTTGTCTACCTGTAATCTCAAATGTGCTCTTTCTGTCATCGGCCTCCCCAGTTGTAGCCACACAGCGGACACACAACTTACTGCACAACAGTGGCGACACTATATTGGGTGGTGGTGTTACTAACAACGGAGGCCCATCGGTCATCTCCCTCGCAAGTGTCCAACAGGTGCTTGCTTCACTGTCCTCAAACTGAACTACAGCCTGGAAATCCCAGGAATTAAACATCAATAGGTGTCTAATTTTCTCAAAGGGGCAGAGTAAACAACAAAATAATATATATAAAAAATAATATAACTGCCTGTCAAATAGGTTGTTCATTTTTAAATATCCCTGACCATTGAAGTGTTTCTTTCAGTCTCTATGTGTCCCAGATATACACATCACAGAGGGAGAAATACTCTCTTAAATTAATCGATATATAGGCACAGAAATACATAGAAACATAGAAACATAGACAATAGGTGCAGGAGGAGGCCATTTGGCCCTTCGAGCCAACACCGCCATTCATTGTGATCATGGCTGATCGTCCCCTATCAATAACCCGTGCCTGCCTTCTCCCCATATCCCTTGACTCCTGGGGCCCGAGGGGCTAGACAGAGGCCCGAGAGCCGTTGGAGAGGTCGCAGAGGGAGGAGCTACACCCGAGCGGTAGGAGATAAAGAACGTTGCGGAAATCTGTAACGTTCCAAGTTCCACTTCATAAACAAGTGGGTTTGAGGAAGCCGCTGATTGGTGGAAGCAGACAAGAGGGAGCAGCTGATTGGGAGTCAGATCCCTGCTGATTGTACTGTATTGTAGCAGCTTGTTTTGTATTGTATCCAAGGTAAGGGGAGTATGAGGGCCAGGGCAGTTTACTGTTCTGGATGTCAGATGTATTGTATCCAGGGCAAGGGGAGTATGAGGGCCCAGGGCAGTTTACTGTTCTGGATGTCAGATGTATTGTATCCAGGGTAAGGGGAGTATGAGGGCCCAGGGCAGTTTACTGTTCTGGATGTCAGATGTATTGTATCCAAGGGTAAGGGGAGTATGAGGGCCAGGGCAGTTTACTGTTCTGGATGTCAGATGTATTGTATCCAAGGGTAAGGGGAGTATGAGGGCCAGGGCAGTTTACTGTTCTGGATGTCAGATGTATTGTATCCAGGGTAAGGGGAGTATGAGGGCCAGGGCAGTTTACTGTTCTGGATGTCAGATGTATTGTATCCAGGGTAAGGGGAGTATGAGGGCCCAGGGCAGTTTACTGTTCTGGATGTCAGATGTATTGTATCCAAGGGTAAGGGGAGTATGAGGGCCCAGGGCAGTTTACTGTTCTGGATGTCAGATGTATTGTATCCAGGGTAAGGGGAGTATGAGGCCCAGGGCAGTTTACTGTTCTGGATGTCAGATGTATTGTATCCAGGGTAAGGGGAGTATGAGGGCCCAGGGCAGTTTACTGTTCTGGATGTCAGATGTGTTGTATCCAGGGTAAGGGGAGTATGAGGGCCAGGGCAGTTTACTGTTCTGGATGTCAGATGTATTGTATCCAGGGTAAGGGGAGTATGAGGGCCCAGGGCAGTTTACTGTTCTGGATGTCAGATGTATTGTATCCAGGGTAAGGGGAGTATGAGGGCCCAGGGCAGTTTACTGTTCTGGATGACAGATGTATTGTATCCAAGGGTAAGGGGAGTATGAGGGCCCAGGGCCGTTTACTGTTCTGGATGTCAGATGTATTGTATCCAAGGGTAAGGGGAGTATGAGGGCCCAGGGCAGTTTACTGTTCTGGATGTCAGATGTATTGTATCCCAGGGTAAGGGGAGTATGAGGGCCAGGGCAGTTTACTGTTCTGCATGTCAGATGTATTGTATCCAGGGTAAGGGGAGTATGAGGGCCCAGTGCAGTTTACTGTTCTGGATGTCAGATGTATTGTATCCAGGGTAAGGGGAGTATGAGGGCCCAGTGCAGTTTACTGTTCTGGATGTCAGATGTATTGTATCCAGGGTAAGGGGAGTATGAGGGCCCAGGGCAGTTTACTGTTCTGGATGTCAGATGTATTGTATCCAGGGTAAGGGGAGTATGAGGGCCCAGTGCAGTTTACTGTTCTGGATGTCAGATGTATTGTATCCAGGGTAAGGGGAGTATGAGGGCCCAGGGCAGTTTACTGTTCTGGATGTCAGATGTATTGTATCCAGGGTAAGGGGAGTATGAGGGCCCAGGGCAGTTTACTGTTCTGGATGTCAGATGTATTGTATCCAGGGTAAGGGGAGTATGAGGGCCCAGGGCAGTTTACTGTTCTGGATGTCAGATGTATTGTATCCAGGGTAAGGGGAGTATGAGGGCCCAGTGCAGTTTACTGTTCTGGATGTCAGATGTATTGTATCCAGGGTAAGGGGAGTATGAGGGCCCAGGGCAGTTTACTGTTCTGGATGTCAGATGTATTGTATCCAGGGTAAGGGGAGTATGAGGGCCCAGTGCAGTTTACTGTTCTGGATGTCAGATGTATTGTATCCAGGGTAAGGGGAGTATGAGGGCCAGGGCAGTTTACTGTTCTGGATGTCAGATGTATTGTATCCAGGGTAAGGGGAGTATGAGGGCCAGGGCAGTTTACTGTTCTGGATGTCAGATGTATTGTATCCAGGGTAAGGGGAGTATGAGGGCCCAGGGCAGTTTACTGTTCTGGATGTCAGATGTGGGAAGTCATGGAGTCTGATAGCCCTCCAGACGTCCACATCTGCGCCAGGTGTATCGAGATGGGGCTCCTAATGGACCGTATTAGGAACCTGGAGCAGCAGCTCGATGACCTCCGTCTGGTCAGGGAGAGCGAGGAAGTCATTGAGAGGAGTTACAGGGATGTGATCACACCAACACCACAGGAGGCAGGCAAGTGGATCACGGTTGGGAGAGGCAAGGGGCACAGGCAGGGACTAGAGAGTACCCCGGTGGCTGTACACCTTGACAATAAGTACTCCTGTTTGAGCACTGTTGGGGTGGACAGCCTACCTGGGGGTAGCGACAGCGGCCGGGCCTCCGGTATAGAGACCGGCCCTGTTGCTCAGAAGGGGAAGGAAAAGAAGAGGAGGGCGATACTAATAGGGGACTCTATAGTTAGGAGGTCAGACAGGCGATTCTGTGGACGCAGTCGGGAGACCCGGATGGTAGTTTGCCTCCCTGGTGCCTGGGTCTGTGATGTGTCTCAACGTGTCCAAGATATCCTGAAAGGGCAGGGAGAGGAGCCCGAGGTCGTGGTACATATAGGTACCAATAACATAGGTAAAAAAAGAGAAGAGGTCCTGAAAGGAGAATTTAGGGGGTTAGGAGGGGAGTTAAAGAGAAGGACAGCAAAGGTAACAATCTCGGGATTACTGCCTGTGCCACGCGACAGTGAGAGTAGGAATGGAGCGAGGTGGAGGATAAATGCGTGGCTGAAGGACTGGTGCAGAAGGCAGAGATTCAAATTTCTGGATCATTGGGATCTCTTTTGTGGAAGGTTCGACCTGAACAAAAAGGATGGGATGCACTTGAACCTGATGGGGACCGATATCCTGGCGGGGAGATCTGCAAAGGCTACTGGGGAGACTTTAAACTAGAATAGTTGGGGGGAGGGACTCAAATAGAGAATGCTATTTGACAGTGTGTGAGGCAGGAGGCAGAGAAGGAAAGCACTCAGACCCAACATGTAGGAGGGAAAGAAGAAAACAATAATAAACAGAGAATAAGAGGTGGTGGGGTTCTTAAATGGGTGAGCAGAGAAACAGAGGGGTGTAAAATGCGGGTGGAAGCAATAGGTAGCAAGGTGAAAAGTAAAAGTGGCAGGCAGACAAATCCAGGGCAAAAATCAAAAAGAGCCACTTTTCAACATAATTGTATAAGGGGTAAGAGCGTTGTAAAAACAAGCCTGAAGGCTTTGTGTCTCAATGCAAGGAGCATTCGTAATAAGGTGGATGAGTTGAACGTGCAGATAGCAATTAATGATTATGATATAGTTGGGATCACGGAGACATGGCTCCAGGGTGACCAAGGCTGGGAGCTGAACATCCAGGGATATTCAATATTCAGGAGGGATAGAGAGAAAGGAAAAGGAGGTGGGGTAGCGTTGCTGGTTAGAGAGGAGATTAACACAGTGGAAAGGAAGGACATTAGCTTGGAGGATGTGGAATCGGTATGGGTAGAGCTGCGAAACACTAAGGGGCAGAAAACGCTGGTGGGTGTTGTGTACAGGCCACCTAGCAGTAGTAGTGAAGTTGGAGATGGCATCAAACAGGAAATTCGAAATGCGTGCAACAAAGGCAAAACAGTTATAATGGGTGACCAATCTACATATAGATTGGGTGAAACAAATTGGCAGGGGTGCTGAGGAAGAGGATTTCTTGGAATGTATGCGGGATAGTTATCTAAACCAACATGTAGAGGAACCAACGAGAGAGCAGGCTATTCTAGACTGGGTATTGAGTAATGAGGAAGGGTTAGTTAGCAGTCTTGTTGTGCGTGCCCCCTTGGGCAAGAGTGACCATAATATGGTTGAGTTCTTCATTAGGATGGAGAGTGACATTGTTAATTCAGAAACAATGGTTCTGAACTTAAAGAAAGATAACTTTGAGGGTATGAGACGTGAATTGGCCAAGATTGACTGGCAATTAGTTCTAAAAGGGTTGACGGTGGATATGCAATGGAAGGCATTTAAAGACTGCATGGATGAACTACAAAAATTGTTCATCCCAGTTTGGCAAAAGAATAAATCAGGGAAGGTAGTGCATCCGTGGATAACAAGGGAAATCAGGGATAGTATCAAAGCAAAAGATGATGCGTACAAATTAGCCAGAAAAAGCAGCATACCAGAGGACTGGGAGAAATTCAGAGACCAACAGAGGAGGACAAAGGGCTTAATTAGGAAAGGGAAAATAGATTATGAAAGGAAACTGGCAGGGAACATAAAAACTGACTGCAAATTTTTTTATAGATATGTGAAGAGAAAGAGATTAGTTAAAACAAATGTAGGTCCGAAACGGGTGAATTGATCAAATGCAGTCAGAAACGGGTGAATTGATCATGGGGAACAAGGATATGGCGGACCAATTGAATAACTACTTTGGTTCCGTCTTCACTAAGGAAGACATAAATAATCTGCCGGAAATAGCAGGGGGCCGCGGGTCAAAGGAGATGGAGGAACTGAGTGAAATCCAGGTTAGTCGGGAAGTGGTGTTGGGTAAATTGAATGGATTAAAGGCCGATAAATCACCAGGGCCAGATAGGCTGCATCCCAGAGCACTTAAGGAAGTAGCTCCAGAAATAGTGGATGCATTAGCGATGATTTTTCAAAACTCCTTAGATTCTGGAGTAGTTCCTGAGGATTGGAGGGTAGCAAACGTAACCCCACTTTTTAAGAAGGGAGGGAGAGAGAAAACGGGGAATTACAGACCAGTTAGTCTAACATCGGTAGTGGGGAAACTGCTAGAGTCAGTTATTAAAGATGGGATAGCAGCACATTTGGAAAGTGGTGAAATCATTGGACAAAGTCAGCATGGATTTACGAAAGGTAAATCGTGTCTGACGAATCTTATAGAATTTTTCGAGGATGTAACTAGTAGAGTGGATAGGGAAGAACCAGTGGATGTGTTGTATCTGGACTTTCAGAAGGCTTTCGACAAGGTACCACATAAGAGATTAGGATACAAACTTAAATCACATGGTATTGGGGGTTCAGTATTGATGTGGATAGAGAACTGGCTGGCAAACAGGAAGCAAAGAGTAGGAGTAAACGGGTCCTTTTCACAATGGCAGGCAGTGACTAGTGGGGTACCGCAAGGCTCAGTGCTGGGACCCCAGCTATTTACAATTTATATTAATGATCTGGACGAGGGAATTGAAAGCAACATCTCCAAGTTTGCGGATGACACTAAGCTGGGGGGCAGTGTTAGCTGTGAGGAGGATGCTAGGAGACTGCAAAGTGACTTGGATAGGCTGGGTGAGTGGGCAAATGTTTGGCAGATGCAATATAATGTGGATAAATGTGAGGTTATCCACTTTGGTGGCAAAAACGGGAAGGCAGACTATTATCTAAATGGTGGCCGATTAGGAAATGGGGAGATGCAGCGAGACCTGGGTGTCATAGTACTCCAGTCATTGAAAGTAGGCATGCAGATGCAGCAGGCAGTGAAGAAAGCGAATGGTATGTTGGCCTTCACAGCAAGAGGATTTGAGCATAGGAGCAGGGAGGTTCTACTGCAGTTGTACAGGGTCTTGGTGAGACCACACCTGGAGTATTGCGTACAGTTTTGGTCTCCAAATCTGAGGAAGGACATTATAGCCATAGAGGGAGTGCAGAGAAGGTTCACCAGACTGATTCCTGGGATGTCAGGACTTTCATATGAAGAAAGACTGGATAGACTTGGCTTATACTCGCTAGAATTTATGGGGATTGAGAAGGGATCTTATAGAAACGTACAAAATTCTTATGGGGTTGGACAGGCTAGATGCAGGAAGATTGTTCCCGATGTTGGGGAAGTCCAGGACAAGGGGTCACAGCTTAAGGATAAGGGGGAAATCCTTTAAGACCGAGATGAGGAAAAACGTTTTCACACAGAGAGTGGTGAATCTCTGGAACTCTCTGCCACAGAGGGTAGTTGAGGCCAGTTCATTGGCTATATTTAAGAGGGAGTTAGATGTGGCCCTTGTGGCTAAGGGGATCAGGGGGTATGGAGAGAAGGCAGGTACGGGATACTGAGTTGGATGATCAGCCATGATCATATTGAATGGCGGTGCAGGCTCGAAGGGCCGAATGGCCTACTCCTGCACCTATTTTCTATGTATCTATGTATCTATGTGGTTCAGCCTATTTGAGTTTAACAGCCAGATGGTGGCTGTGGGGAAAATCCCACTCCTGAAGTTGGACATTAGTTTTCCGGCTCATAGAAAATAGGTGCAGAAGGAGGCCATTCGGCCCTTCGAGCCAGCACCGCCATTCATTGTGATCATGGCTGATCATCCCCAAATAATAACCCGTGCCTTCCTTCTCCCCATATCCCTCGACTCCACTAGCCCCTAGAGCTCTATCTAACTCTCTCTTAAATCCATCCAGTGATTTGGCCTCCACTGCCCTCTGTGGCAGGGAATTCCACAAATTCACAACTCTCTGGGTGAAAAAGTTTTTTTCTCACCTCAGTCTTAAATGGCCTCCCCTTTATTCTAAGACTGTGTGGCCCCTGGTTCTGGACTCGTCCAACATTGGGAACATTTTTCCTGCATCTAGCTTGTCTAGTCCTTTTTCTAATTTTATATGTTTCTATAAGAACCACCCCCTCATCCTTCTAAACTCCAGTGAATACAAGCCCAGTCTTTTCAATCTTTCCTCATATGACAGTCCCGCCATCCCAGGGATCAATCTGGTGAACCTACGCTGCACTGCCTCAATCACAAGGATGTCCTTCCGCAAATTAGGAGACCAAAACTGTACACAATACTCCAGATGTGGTCTCACCAGAGCCCTATACAACTGCACAAGAACCTCTTTACTCCTATACTGAAATCCTCTTGTTATGAAGGTCAACATTCCATTAGCTTTGGCTCCTGAACCACCTTCCCGATGGCAGGGGTGGAACAAGAGTTTGGCCAGGGTGGTGCGGTACTCTGTCAATGTTGGCTGCTTTCATCCCGACCACGGGCGCTGCCTGTACGGAGTTTGCACATTCCCTCTCCCCGTGACCTGCGTGGGTTTTCTCCGGGCGCTCCGGTTTCCTCCCACACTCCGGGTTTGTAGGTCAATTGGCTTCGGTAAAGA